>JAQFYB010006688.1:0-11829 GCA_034694085.1 Pogonognathellus longicornis
AACCGTATAGTCCACAGCAACCCACACAAAAACCGTATAGTCCACAGCAACCCACACAAAAACCGTATAGTCCACAGCAACCCACACAAAAACCGTATAGTCCACAGAAACCAACACAGAGACCATATACTCCACAACAATCAACGCAAAGGCCGTATACTCCACAGCAAACGACCCCGCAGAGAACTACACAACGCCCTCAACCAACCCAGACTTCAAAGGCTCCTCTTTGTTACCCTGGACAGGTTAGCTTTACTTTTGTTCCTTCAGAAAGTAATCAGCTCAATGGTGGAAATAACAAAACTAGCGTTCAGTATGAACGAGCTACTTTAGGGCATTGTTTCACGCTCAAAGATTTCTTTACACCTGGTCTCAATGTTTTTCCTGAAATGTCTACATCGACTTTATTGCCATTTTGATTATTATCTACAGCCCTTATTCATGCGTATAATTCACTCTAAAAATGTGGAATTTTTTAACGGCAGTTATCGTTTTATGAATTTGGAAAATGAATAACTGACTATTTTGGTTGCAATTCATTACCTTCCAATCTTACGCCATTACCAACGGGTTGTCAAATTATTCGCTGTTATAATCACTAGCGCGTGCTAAATTTTTCTACACAATAACTTAATTCTAAAATGCTGCTATCGCCGACCGCACGATTCCGTATGGATTTGATTCTGTGATATTCGAAAAAAAATGTAAATTGTTGCACAGCACTGCGATATAATATTTAAAATGAATGTATGCATGTAAGTTATTGTTATTTTCCTCTCACAGGTTGATCCAAGATGTCCACCAGAATGTGGTCCGGGATCAACTGACAGAAGATGTGGCCAACCGCCTTCACAAACAACATCTGCACCATTGAGGTGTTATGAAGGCTCGGATGATCCACGTTGTCCACAAAGAATTACTCAAAGGCCTGTTCAAACCACTAGAGCTCCTTCTTGCTATCCAGGATCGGACGATCCAAGGCACAATTAATTATTTATTTATTTATTATTGATTATCCATTGGTCCTTTGGAGATCGATCTGTAAATTATTTTTTATACTTACTTTTGCAAACTAATATAATTTAATTCCTGGTTTAATAGATGCCCCAAACAACCAACTACACAAAGACCTTATACTCCACAGCAAACTACACAAAGACCGTACAGTCCACAGCAGCCGACACAAAGACCTTATACGCCACAGCAAACAACCCCACAAAGAACTACTCAGCGCCCGCAACACACCCAGACATCGAAAGCTCCTCTTTGTTACCCTGGACAGGTAATATGAATTTAAATCTTGTGCTAGCAAAACCTTGTTATTACTATTTAGCTTCGTAGTCTGATTGATGTTTAAATATTTTCTTAAAAGAAAAAAGCCAAACGTTAATGCCGATTCCAATGTTGTTAATTAAATACAAAAACAGTGACATGCTGTGTTCATTAGATTCGTAATTTGAAAGTTTCTCAAACTACCGATTTGATTATGATTTTTCGAAGGTGTTATGCTTGCTACGGCTAAGTATGTTTAAAAATAATACCTCTTTAAGATCGACTAAATTTAATTTACATTTTTCATTTCAAAGGTTGACCCACGTTGTCCACCCGCATGTGGCCCCGGATCGACCGACACGAGATGTCCTGCAACTCAAACACCGGCTGTACGATGCTTCGAAGGCTCGCCCGACCCACGTTGTCCACAACGGGCTACAACACCTCGACCCATTCCACCACAAAGAACAACACCTTACCCTACAACTAGACAACCCCAGCCAACCCAAACATCCAAGGCTCCTCTGTGCTACCCAGGACAGGTTAGTATGTACAATAAATATGAAACCATTAGACATTTCCGTTAAGTTTGGAAACACTTAAATTGATAAAAGTTCAAATACAGAGTAATAATCAAACAAATGAATTAGGGGTTGGTTAAATGTATTTAGTATTGGAACACGAAGTAAGAATTCATAATATATGTTGTAAATTTGATCACTTTTGATTAAAACGTTTTGCAGTGTGTAAATTAATAGAACTCCTATCAATTGTTCTTTAAACGATTTTAATGAGGGATTAGCTTAATTCCATTTATATACAGCATCCTTATAGGTTGCGGATAATACACAATGTGAGTTATATTAACCCAAATAATTTAGAGATTGACTTACATAGAATCGCAAATATGACTTAAACTCATGATTTAAAAAAATTAAAATTATTGGCATCCAATATAGATGATTTTTTCATTGCTGCAATCTTTATTTCGTAAATAATTATTTAGTATTTTGAGTTACTAGAAAATCATAATTTGTGATTATATTAGATCGACCCACGATGCCCACCGGAATGCGGACCTGGGTCCACTGACAGAAGGTGCAACCAAGAAACTGCTCAAACACCCACTCCTTCAAGGTGTTATGAAGGCTCATCAGACCCTCGTTGTCCGCAAAGAACTACGCCTAGGCCTGCAGAAACGACAAGAGCTCCAGTTTGCTACCCAGGATCTACAGATTCTAGGTACATACTTTTTATATGGCGGCTACAATTGTAATCTTAGTGATTGTAAAACCTTGGCGACAACAAATTAAGAAAACTATTTTTTTAAATGTTTGTTTACAGATGTCCTAAACAAGCCACGACACAACGACCTTACACTCCACAGCAGTCAACCCAACGACCTTACACTCCACAGCAATCGACACAAAGGCCATATACCCCCCAACAGTCGACTCAACGACCTTACACTCCACAGCAATCGACACAAAGGCCATATACCCCCCAACAGTCGACTCAACGACCTTACACTCCACAGCAATCGACACAAAGGCCATATACCCCTCAAAGAACTACACAACGACCCCAAACCACTCAAACATCCAAGGCTCCTCTTTGCTACCCAGGACAGGTTCGTAGATTTATAGTAAAACGCAGCTGAATAGAAATAATTGCTTGTGAAAATCAAAATTACATTAATTGTTTTGTGTGTCGTTATTAAAATTTGTGTTGGTTTTATTTAACAGGTTGATCCACGTTGTCCACCTGAATGTGGCCCTGGATCTACCGATATTAGATGTAGGCAACCTGGGACTCAAACAACAGCACCGGCGTCGCGCTGCTACGAAGGGTCAAAAGACCCACGTTGTCCACAACGAGCTACAACATCTCGACCCATTCCAACACAAAGAACAACTCCATACCCCACTACTAGAAGGCCACAACCAGTTCAAACATCAAAAGAACCTTTATGTTATCCAGGGCAGGTATGTTTATCGAAAAGATCAAAAACTAAGACTTTGCACTTGATTTGAATAAAATACATGTATTGAGTGTGCTGTTGGCAATAATTTAGGTTGACCCAAGATGCCCACCCGTTTGTGGTCCAGGATCGACAGACAGCAGATGTAGAGAACCCGCAACTCAACCACCTGCACCAGTAAGGTGTTATGAAGGATCAACCGATCCACGATGCCCACAACGAGAGACATCTAAACCTTATGAAAGACCCAGTACTCCATATCAACCAACACAAAGGCCGCAGACAAGTGAAACAACAAAAGCTCCTCTGTGTTACCCAGGACAGGTCAGTATTCTACTTTATACCGTTATTTTACAATGTTATTGCATTTAGTAACACAAATAGAGAAAAACTGCAATGATATATATTTAGATCGACCCAAGATGTCCACCAGTATGCGGACCTGGATCCACCGATAGAAGGTGCGGTCAATCAACTACGCAATCAACACCTGCACCATTAAGATGTTATGAAGGCTCGACCGACCCACGTTGTCCACAAAGAGCTACTCCCAAGCCTGTTCAAACCACTGGAGCACCATCTTGCTATCCAGGATCATCGGATTCAAGGCAATATTTGATTAATGTGAAAATATACGTTCATTTTTATGGTTTCTTTGCTAACAAATGATATGATTTTTAGGTGTTCCAAACAGCCAACGACCCAAAAACCGTATACTCCACAGCAAGCAACACAAAAGCCGTATACTCCCCAGCAAGCAACACAAAGACCGTATACTCCACAGCAAGCAACACAAAAGCCGTATACTCCCCAGCAAGCAACACAAAGGCCGTATACTCCCCAGCAAGCAACACAAAAGCCGTATACTCCCCAGCAGGCAACACAAAGGCCGTATTCTCCCCAGCAAGCAACACAAAAGCCGTATTCTCCCCAGCAAGCAACACAAAAGCCGTATTCTCCCCAGCAAGCAACACAAAGGCCATATACTCCACAACAAGCAACACAAAGGCCATATTCTCCACAGCAAGCCACACAAAGACCTTATACTCCACAACAAACGACGCCACAGAGAACCACTCAACGCCCACAATCAACTCAGACATCAAAGGCTCCACTCTGCTACCCTGGACAAGTGAGGACGCCTGAAATACGGCTATTTCAAAAAATATTGTTATATTAACACTTTTTACTTACCCTTGTTAAATATTAATAACCCGCTTAAAGGGTATGCAATTATTTATGCCGGGTTTTTCTTTGAAAGGTTGATCCCCGCTGTCCTCCAGAATGTGGCCCAGGATCTACTGACAGAAGATGCAGTCAACCCACAACTCAAGGATCCGCTGTGCGCTGTTATGAAGGTTCCACAGACCCACGTTGTCCCCAACGGGCTACTACATCTCGGCCCATTCCAACACAAAGAACTACCCCATATCCAACCACTAGACCACAACCAGCTCAAACGTCCAAAGCTCCACTTTGTTATCCTGGACAAGTGAGTTTACTTTACCTTTTTAAAATTCCAGGTCGATCCTTGAGTTATTCAATTAAAACTAAAAAGCACGAACTAACATTGACTCATAGATATGAGTGTGATTTGATCAGGTGCACGTTTTCGTAAAAAGTACTAGGGAATTTTTCATCATGGGATGTATTATTTGAGATTATATTATGAAAACCTTTTTTAAAAGATAGAGTAACTATCTCAGTAAAGTTTTATTTTATTTTTGATATGTCACAAAAATTGTTTGTGGAGAGTTAAGTATAGTGTAGATAATGCAGATTATCGCAAAAAACACAAATGGTAAGTCAAAAAACGTGTCGACCGTTCTCTGTGAGCTGTTTGACTCAGATAGTTTCTTATTTACTGCGACCTGTATTGCGTGCTAAATAATAGAGTACCTATGACCAATTTTCGCTAGAATTTGAGAAAGTGGAGTAGGTATTTAAGAAAACTATTTCACACTTGATTCAACTATTCAAACTTCGAATAATTCATAAGGTCAACACTAACTGGCATTACTCATTAAAGTACTCTTGATCGTAAAATCCAAATGATTAATACATCAAATTTACTCATAAGATACAATTGATGCAGAGATACATGATATATTGATCAGGATCTTGGATCCAACTAGCTGCTAAAGTTAAAATCTTATGCCACGACAAACATTTGTGAAACGTATATATACCTAATGCAAATATTATATATCAGATCGATCCAAGATGCCCACCAGAATGTGGGCCAGGATCCACGGACAGACGCTGCAACCAACCCACTGCACAAACAACTGCTGCTCCTTTAAGGTGTTTTGAAGGGTCTTCAGATCCACGTTGTCCACAACGAACTCCGACCAGACCTGTTGAAACTACGAGAGCTCCAGTATGCTACCAAGGATCAACAGATCCAAGGTACATGTTTTTCTTTGGCTTCTACAATTATTATTTTAATTAGTCCCGGGAGTTGTCCATATCAAATGAAGAAAACTATTTGTTACCTTTTGTTAACAGGTGTCCTAAGGAAGCTTCGACACAACGACCTTACACTCCACAGCAGTCTACCCAAAGGCCATATACACCGCAACAATCAACTCAAAGGCCGTATACTCCACAGCAGTCAACACAAAGACCCTATACTCCTCAACAGTCCACCCAAAGGCCCTATACTCCACAGCAATCGACCCAAAGGCCTTATACTCCACAGCAATCGACCCAAAGGCCCTATACTCCACAGCAGTCGACCCAAAGGCCTTATACTCCACAGCAATCGACCCAAAGGCCTTATACTCCACAGCAATCGACCCAAAGGCCCTATACTCCACAGCAATCGACCCAAAGGCCTTATACTCCACAGCAATCGACACAAAGGCCGTATACTCCGCAGAGAACTACGCAACGTCCACAAACCACTCAAACCTCCAAGGCTCCTCTTTGCTACCCTGGACAAGTAAATACTTTTAATTTAAAAAACAGTTTACTGAAAGCTTTTGCTATCTAAGTAAAATATTTGTGATTTTTTTGTAATCAATGTGGTTTTTATTTTATTTAACAGGTTGATCCACGTTGTCCACCTGAATGTGGCCCTGGATCTACAGACATTAGATGTAGACAAACTACTAGTCCAACTCCAGCACCAGAAGTTAGATGCTACGAAGGATCCACAGATGCACGTTGTCCACAACGAGCTACTACGTCTCGACCGATCCCAACACAAAGAACAACTACAAGACCACAGCCAGTTCAAACATCGAAAGCCCCTCTCTGCTATCCGGGACAGGTTAGTTTAAAAGATATGAAAATTATTCCCGTAACTAATTTCAAATGCTGACTATTCCAAGGCTCTTAGCAACATTGTTTCTCCTTATAGGTTAGGCCAGGTTTAAATGAAAATGCCTATATTTTAACATTCGACGGATGAAGTTTCAACCAAGTAAAATGACATAATTTATTCAAACCTGGCTGAAGGATTTGTTAATATGTTGGCCATATGACGTAAAATATTTAGAGAAATACCGTTGTAATGAGCCTGGGACAATTATAACAAGCTATAGAATGAAGCTATAATTTTTTACTATGTGCAGTCTGTGCAGGCTATAGTAATAGCTAGTACATAGTTAGGAAAAGCTTACCTATTATACAGCGTGAACAGTCTACACTGCAATAGGGAAAATACATGGGGTGGAGAAAGCCTTAGTTAGACCTGTCTCAAAAAGGTCACAGTTCATTTTGAAATAAACTACTGTACATTTCTTGTAACGTATCTTTTTGCGCATTTAATGAGCTATGACATAATGCGCGTACACAAAATTATACACGCCTAAAGCGCTTTGGCGCAAATCATGCATATAATGTGAATAATTGATTTATGAGATAAAACCAGTATTTACTTTAAAGTTACACAAGAAATTAAAATTCACTAGAAGATGATTTGCGCCAAAGCGCGCATAATTTTGTGTAAGCGCATTATTTCATAGCTCATTAAATGCGCAAAAAGATTCTCTACCAGATATGTACAGTAGTTTACTTCAAAATGATCTGTGACACTTTTGAGGTAGGCCTAACTAAGGCTTTCTCCACCCCATGTATTTTCCCTATTGTAATGTACACTGATCACGCTTTGTATATTCATACGGTGATGAGGATATGATAATGGTTCTAGTCACTGATGTGAGTTTATAATAAACACATCGAATGCAAAATAAACTGGTAAAGCAGATGTAACTGAGTAACGTCAGTTTTTGGGGTATACTATCAGACAAACAGACAGACAAACCATTTCTATAAAGTATATATCAATTTTTTTAATCCCCCCCACTGAACCCCCTTACCCCACTTACCTTCCCCCACCGACCCATAGTGGTATATAGTGTAGTAGATACGTGTATAGTCCTTTCTGTTAAAATTCCACAGACATACAGACGTCCTGACAGGAGGACAGATCATTTCTAACAGTAGCTGACGCTACTAATGAGAGTATCCTGGTGACAAAGTACTCTTTGATATTTATGATCTGATCGTGAGATTGTGGCATCATACTTTAGAAAAAAAGTTTCGTACTTCTTCTTGATAGTGTGGAAGACTATTACATAGTGGGGAGTAGTACACTTGGTTTATTATTTTCATCTTTGGAAGATTTTGTCAACCCCAATCAATTCACAGGTCCCCTGAAGCCATTTTTACACTAACAATAAGTAGAGCAAATATGAATGGCCCTCAGCATGTTTATTATCTTTTGAGAACAGAAACTCTTAAAAACCAAAGCCTTTTACGGGTGCGCAATTTAATGAAAAATCAAGCCACAAAAGCTTCTACAGTAAATGAACCAGATGAGTGTTTTGCCGTACATTCGAGTAAAATGAAATAAATGTAATTTTTGGGTTTGCTTCCCGAAAATTATTGGGATCATGTGTTAAGTTGATTTTGTATGACAACTGTGAATAACATTTTCAAAGAACTTTAACTCAATTGGGACCTTCATTTCATAGATAGGTGTGGTTGCTAAATGTTGTAAATAATGACATCATATAAGGTTAAAAATGATTGACAATAAATTAACTCAAACCTTTTACATTGTTCCATCTATATTTTTAGATCGATCCAAGATGCCCACCAGAATGCGGCCCGGGATCCACGGACAGACGCTGCAACCAACCCACTGCACAAACAACTGCTGCTCCTTTAAGGTGTTTTGAAGGGTCTTCAGATCCACGTTGTCCACAACGAACTCCGACCAGACCTGTTGAAACTACCAGAGCTCCTGTCTGCCATTCAGGGTCTACAGATCCAAGGTATATACCTAATTTTGCGTGGTCTCTACAAGTATTATCCTAATTATAGTAGTGCGTTCTTCTCATCAAGTAAAGAAAACTATTTGTTAATGTTTGTGTACAGGTGTCCTAAACAACCAACACAACGACCATATACTCCACAGCAGTCGACTCAACGACCTTACACACCACAACAATCCACACAAAGGCCGTATAGTCCACAGCAACCAACACAGAGACCGTATACTCCACAACAGTCGACTCAACGACCATACACTCCGCAGCAAACGACACAAAGGCCATATACTCCTCAGCGAAATACCCAACGTCCCCAAACCACTCAAACATCCAATGCTCCTCTGTGTTACCCTGGACAGGTTAGTAGAGTAATAATAAAATCATGTTGATGAAATAATTGCTTGTATAAATGGACGTCATGTGCATTGTTTTACATTGTTATTATTAAGATTTGTGTTGGTTTTATTTGTTGAAAAGGTTGATCCACGTTGCCCACCTGAATGTGGCCCTGGATCTACAGACATTAGATGTAGACAACCTGGAACTCAAACACCTGCACCAGCGTTGCGTTGCTACGAAGGGTCAACAGATCCACGGTGCCCACAACGAGAGACGTCTAGACCATACGAAAAGCCCAGCACTCCTTATCAACCAACACAAAGACCACAGACAAGTGGAACAACGAAAGCCCCTCTCTGTTACCCTGGACAGGTCAGTGATGATTAGAAATATTATAAGTATCTACTGTATGACATTAATTTCAGTTCACAGGTTAATAAATATTTAAATTCCATTTGACTATAATAATATTTGTTTTTTATACATTTAGATTGATCCAAGATGTCCACCAGAATGTGGTCCGGGATCAACTGACAGACGATGCAGCCAACCGACTACACAAACGACTCCTGCACCTTTAAGATGTTTTGAGGGATCTTCCGATCCACGTTGTCCCCAAAGAACTCCCACCAGACCGATTGAAACTACTAGAGCCCCAGTTTGCTATCCTGGATCGACAGATCACAGGCACGTTTGCTATTTTTCTGTATACTTTTATTTCATATCGCAATAATTGAAAATACATTGATAAGTCAAACATTAACGCTCAATGGTTTATATTCTTATAACTATCAACAGATGTGCTCAGCAACCTACGACGCAAACACAAGGACCCTACTCTCCCCAACAAACGACACCACATCGACCTACTCAAAGACCACAATCTACTCAGACTTCAAAGGCTCCACTTTGTTACCCTGGACAGGTAGAATATTTGAAAACTCAACCAGCTGAACATCTTACTGTCAAAATTATTCGAATAGTAGAGTTGATTAGGTTACAATTAAATGTATGAGTATAACACATGTTACTTTCATACGGATAGGTTGACCCACGTTGTCCACCCGAATGTGGTCCGGGATCCACTGACATCAGATGCAGAGAACCTGAAACTCATGCACCACCACCAGCACTTCGATGCTTTGAAGGTTCGCCGGACCCACGTTGCCCACAAAGGGGAACGATTCATGAAACTACGAGAAGACCACAGTCAGTTCCGTCATCAAAAGAACCTCTATGTTACCCGGGACAGGTTAGCTCATTAAAGTTGAATTATCGGTCTTAACAGTTATATTACAATTCTGATCTGTTGGACGAAGTGTTAAACGTAACGCCATAATAATTTTTCAATTATAGGTCGATCCCCGATGTCCACCTGTTTGTGGTCCCGGATCCACAGACCCTCGATGCAATGAACCTGCCAACCAACCACCTCCACCTTTTAGTGTTGATGAGCCGGAACCAACTACAACTAAGAAACCAGTTTTATGCTACCCGGGCGCCATAGATCCTCGTTGCCCTCCTGCCTGTTTTCCAGGATCGACGGACCGACGGTGTCCCAAAGCGTAGTGAATACATAAAATATCATGGCAGTATGACATAGTATATTATTATTGTTTTTACACAATGTAATTGCGAGTGCTTCTAATTTCAGTTTTTTGTCTATATACTCAGTCTTCTTTTCTGCTATCAATGTGTCTTCAAAATCTATTTTTGTATAGTATGACCTTCTCAAATCCTCATTAAGTCAGTTATTTTTTTAATAAAGCGACTTTGGTTTTTCACTCATGCATCCTATTCATTTTGGTTTTATTGATGCTCATTGTACGCATATCGAGATTTTGCCAATTGGAGGGACGCCTTTTGGAGACTTCAATTACATCAGAATTTAATTATTTTATATAACCTAGATTAAGAATCATAATTTTTTGTCAGTCATTACTATGACATACCCTCGTGCCTCCACCTAATTAGCATAAACTGGGCATTATAGATCATCTATTTAGAATAAAGTGGGCATTACAGACCACCTAATTAGCATTTAACGATATTATGTAGGTATATGTAACATAATGTAATTGTAATGAAATACAAGTAGGTCTATCCTAAAATTAAAACAATTATATTATTTTATCGTGGAGATTGTTTGATATGTAGCAATATTTTTTTATTTTATTTTTTATTTTAGGGCATTGAGTATAATCGTACTAAAAATGCTAAACAAAAAATGAAACAAATGATTCTACAGAATATGCAACAACAACAACAGCTTTTATCAGTTTTGGTCTCACTCCTATTTCATTCGGCGTCTTTCTCGACAATCGATTTGATCGCGTTTGGGTTTTGGGACTTTCACTTTTGGAGGTGAAGGAGGAGGTCGCAATTCCTCCAAATCGCTTATTCCACGCACCACCTTCAGCAAAAACTTTTCATTTCCCATTGTCCAAATTTCATCAAAAGGTGGAACTTCCTTGCCAATCACTTCTGTTAGTTGCCTCTTATGAAAAATTTCATCTGAACCCGAGTTCTCTGTTTCTAAATCTGATTCTGGGATATAATTTTCAAGAGGTACAACACCATTTGTATCTCTATTAAGCCTCGGCCGTCCTCTAACTTTATTGTTTCCTTTTTTATACTTTCGTTTTGGTTGCTGGGCTTCTCGCTTAATCCTTTTTGAATTTTGCTTTGGACCCCTTTTCTTTGGAGGCGGCTTTGGTGGTACATGCTTCTTGGTAGTTTTAGTCTTCTGCTTGTTGAGTTTATGAGTTTCTGCATCATCACTGGAACTTGAACAAGATGAACTACTTGAGCTAGAACTTGAACAACTGCAGTTACTTCCACAACTTGAACAGCTCGATGAAGAACTAGAGCTAGAAGTACTTCGACTCCGCTTTTTCTTCGATTTTTTCACAGTTGGCTTTCGAACTTTAAGTTTCTTCTTTGGCGGAATTCGAC
>JAQFYB010006689.1:0-11828 GCA_034694085.1 Pogonognathellus longicornis
GTCGGATGCCTTCGAAGCTCTTGCGGGAATATACTGCAGGGCAGTCCCAAGGGCAGTACCATTCAAAAATCCTCTATATTATAGCTGCACAACATATTCTTAAAAACGACTGATTATTATATATTATAAATTGTTCAAATTTTTCAAATTTTATAGTTATACGTTATATTTTCATTGTGGCAAATAATTGGTCTCCAGCAAATAAACATTGGCCTTAAAATTATTTCGGATTGGCCTAACTTCTTTAAACATTCCTTTAAAAAATTGGACAAAAAAATTGGCCTAAATTCATTGAAAACTTGGACCCATTAAAATTAACCCTTTTGTTTTAATGCTTGTTTGTGTTAATTGTGTTTAATGTATTAAAATTTTAGATGCTTGTTTGTTCTTGCTCTGCTAATTAGTGAAGATAAATTTTTATTATTGCGGCAATTAACTAAGATGCATGAAAGCATATTGAAATGAAATGTAAAGCTTTTCATTCTAACCACGTTTCTTGGCAAGTATATTTCCAATTAGCCAATGTGGTATTCTTTTACATGTAAATATTAAATATCCGATTAGATAAAATATATTTTGAACCAGTCTCAATATTGTTGTCAATTATCGTCAGCTACAAAAGGTCTTAGCTTAGGTACATTGTACACCAATAGTCAATGTTACTATGACGACCATTTATTCTAATAAGTTGAAGTCATAGAGCTCCTATCAACAAAACCTTCAGTCAGGTTATAAAGGTTTTTAATTTTTGACCTGGCTGAAGGTTTTGTTGATAGGAGACCCCACGTCTCCTTCACAGTAATACAGGGTATTCCAATCATCATTTGCGCCGATTAATTTATTTTTCTTACATTTTGTTTAAAATTTTCAATGTGACTTCCTACCAGAGTAACACAAGGCTCCCGTTAAATTGACAAATTGTTTCATTAGTGAAGCATGTTTTCGAGGAAAATAATCTTCCTCTTCCATTTTTTATTAGCATAGGAACAAAAATTCACGCTTTTGGATGGTCTATATGTCTAAGAGCATGAATGATGAAGAATAATTATGCTATATTGCTTGCATTTATTTATTTTTAAAATTCGAAGGACATTGGATATTTGTATACCTGCCAAACCACCGTGTCTTCAGGGGACTTTGCACTGCATTTGCCAGTACAGAAGCTGTTGCTTCTTCCCCAGTGGTCGTCCTTGTATGCGCTTTTTTAACATTACACACTTAGTAGTCTTCACAAATTTAATCACAAAATTCCTAACTGTCTGGTGATTAATTGGTCGGTCTGAATTGGGCTGGGTTTTATTAAAATTGTCCACAGGTGAAAATAATGTATTTTCTTTCATATATCAACATGATGAATCTGTAATTTCACGGACAACTTAAACTCATATTGATAATAAATTAAAATTCATGAGCTTGCTGGCTTAGGCTTGACGCATAGTTCACAGCCAAAAGTAAGTGAAAGCATCGCACATGTATTATCGGTGCAAACGATGATTGGGACGCCTTGTACAGTTTTAGGTTACTAACTTGGTGAGTTTATTTAAATAATATGTATTTATGTAAATTAAATGTTTGTTGATATTACTTTATTTTAATAGCTATAATCGTATTATCTAATACCTATTAGAATTATAGTGGCAAAGTCATTAACTATTTATTTAACCAAACCCAGGTATCTAGAAAACCGATTTGAGAATATCATGCACGATAATATACACGCATTATAAATATAGTTTGTGCTTTAAATAGTTCAGAACTCCTGATAAACAAGAAACATATTAAGGTATGTATCATCAATTTTACTAAAAATGGCATCAATTCCTTATAAGCTGATTATAATATTTAATTACGTCAGAAGATAGACAATTACTAGAATGCACATTGGAGACTGGGAATGTTAAAATTAGTTCTTTACTTTTCCCTGTTTCAACAAGTAAGCTCCTCCAAATATGAAGTCTCGTTAAAAATCAAAAAATTGAGATTGCATGTCAGTATTCAGACATATATTTTAACAATTCAATTCTTTTTTTAAAAACCAGTTTTTCCATCCGCCCAATAAAAATGTTCAGTTCAAAATTTTCGATTACAATTTGGCTAATTTATAGCTGTTTTGTAATAAAGTTATCTTTCATTCCATTATATGTGGACAAACAGAAGTTACTATTATTCAGAAACTATTCAGAAAATTTACACGAAACATGTCATCAAACTTTTCCAAGTCTACTCATGGCCTACGAAGGAGAAAAATTAGCTGCAGGTAATGATAATTTAAATATTTCAAACCAAAACTTTTATACACACCTAATAGAAATACCTTATACATAAATTTGGGGTTGTTAAAGTTTACAAAACCTGTTTAAATTGATACTATGAATCCCATTTGGAGTGATTAAAACACAATTTGATAATAATATATATATTTGCATAATAATATTAATTGGAAATATACAATGACAAGACCATGTTATTACAGATAAGTATTAAGAATAAGACTAAATTTCAAGTTATTGTTTGTATATTGGCAGATGCTGGAGTCGGAAACATCAACACAATTCTTCATTATGCAAAAAATGGAGGAAAAATAGAATGGGATTCTGCGAACGGAAGCATTCAGACAAAATTTTCCAAAATGAGATGTCCATCGCTTTCCTCAAGGAGGGCGGATCCGCTGTCAGAGGTATTTATTTTTCATATCATCAATTTCTAATTTCTTTCAATTTAAATATATAAAAAATAACTAATTAAATAAATAATTAAATAAATAAATAAAAATTAAAAGCAAATAATAATTAAATTAAATTAAAATAGTAGCATGCATATAACAAACAAACCAATAATAAAAATATTTTTGTTTATTAAAACTCCAAATAGGGCAACACAGTTATTAATAGTTCTGCCAATATCCAGCTTAATAATTCCTGCAACGCTTTGATTCAGAAAAGTTTGGAAGAAGAGAAAAATAATTTTTTCGTAATTACAGCAATATTCAACCCTGTGTCTTACAAAAGCCGTTACACTTTATATCACACATTCGCTAAACACATGAATGACACCGGTGCCCAACTAATTACAATCGAATGCATTTTTCCTTCCTTAAATCAACATGAATTTCAAGTGACGGAAAAAAACAACCCTTGGCACATTCAACTAAAGTCCGAATCAGTTTATTGGATGAAAGAAAATTTGATTAACATCGCCGTATCCAGACTGCCCCCTCATGCCAAATGGATTAGTTGGTTGGATGCAGATATTGAATTTGAAGAGAAAAATTGGGTAGAACTAACAATAAAGGAATTGAAAAGGTATACAGCTGTCCAAATGTTCGAAAAAGCAAACTTCTTGGGTCCTTCTCCAAGAAAAGAAGTTTTACGCGTAGATTATTCATTTGGATATTCCGTAGTTCATAACAAACCTATTGATAGAACGAAATATGGGCAATGGTATCCTCATCCTGGCTACGGGTGGGCAATGTCTGTAAATGACTTCCGGAAAATGAAAGGATTGCCAGATTATAACATTGATGGATCTGGTGATCGTTTTTTTGCTTATTCACTTATAAATAAAATTTCTGGTAGTTTCAGGCCAGAAGAGTTGAAACTGCCTTCTCTCTTTTTACATCTCATTTTAGATGTGGGCAATCAAACTTTCAAAACATTACAGGAAATTTCCAAATCCAATTTTAAATCAATGTTGGGCTACGCCCCTGTAACAATTAATCACAATTGGCACGGCTCCACAAAAAACAGACTGTACGGTGAAAGATGGAAAATATTCAGAGACAACAATTTTAATTTTCAAACTGATGTTAGTGTAAATGAGGATGGACTATTTCAATTAACTCAAACTAAACCAAAGCTTCATGCAGACCTGTTGACATATTTCCGCATGCGACATGAAGATAAAACAGTCACATATACCCAAGCAGATACCAAAAAGTGTAAGGCGAGGTTAAATTTTTATGAGGAGGGATCGTCTAGAAAATATTTAGAAAACAACGCAACGAAAAACTAAATAACCCGAGTGTAGCTTTTAGGTTTAGAGCGGTTGAAAAATTAGAAAACTTAAAAACCCATTTGTAACCATTTTTTTACTATTGCTATTACTAAAGTATATTTTACAAAACAACCTCTTATGCAATAGAAAACTGCCCAACAATCTACAGCTCGATTGCTGTATATTGTAGTTATTTAGGATATAATATTTAGTGATTCAAACAAACATCCAACAATGTTTTTACCGTATTTTATTTTTGCTATAAAAATATAATATTAATCAGCTATAGAATAATTTACAAACTCAATAAATGAATGCGTTATAGTTAAAAAATGTAAGATGATTGTAAGAATATTGCAGCTTGATAAATTATTTACCAAAATAAAGCTTTAGCCTCGGTTTATAAAAAAAGTGGTTTACGAAACAACCGTATACCCAAACATTTATGCGAGTACCCTAGCATTTTAGTATTTTTAGTATTTTTAATGTAAATAAGTCACATATAGTTTTTTTCTGTCTTAAAATAATATTTATTAATAGTATCAGCGTGTATATGATATAAAACTACAACTTAATACAATAATATGTAATAATGTGTATTAATAGTATATGAAAATGCATAATAATTAAAAATAGATAATAATTTATAGGACATAGGATATAATAAAAATGAATTAAATACTTTTAAGCTATGTGTAAAATAAATATTGTTTATGAACTAGACAAACACACCAAAGTTTCTTATAAAATATCAGCGTATTCATTTTTAGTCATTGAAATTGATATGTGTGGATTAGAAAAAATTGTAAAATCAAATCATATAAGTTTGTCGGAAAGTATATAAAACAAAGTAATACACATTTAATTTTGTGAGACTTATTGGACAATAAATTAAATGCAATAAGTCTATTAAAGTGATTTTGCGTCTACTGGATATTTTTATTGAATTTCAAAATAGGACACATTAAAAATCTTTTTTGATTTGATTAACGTCGTCAATCAAAACGTATTCATTGCATTTGATTAGTGTCACTCAATATTTTACTAGAATACGTTGACACCCTTACAAACAGTCATTAACCCAAGAACCGATTAGCTCTTCTCTCCACCACTAAAAAGTAAATACATCAACAAATTGGACTCCTTAATCACAAGTCGTTTCCTTATTATACTAATACACACTCATACTAATAATATACTATTTATTTTAAGTCAGGTAAAAATTATAATAGTATTTTTTGCAATAAATATACTAAATGACCCACACAGGGGATTTTGAAATATTATTGTGTTTTAAACCGATGACAAATTGATAAATAGTATTATTAGAACGGCCATCAATTTGTTTTATCTATAATGTATATATACATATGTATACCAACATTTAGTTTACAAAAAAATACTTTGATAGAAAAAATAAAGTATTTTAAAAGTTTTGTTCGATGCTTTATATATTTAAAATTTGAAATATTGAAAAACCAAATAGACTCATTATTTTCATTAAAATATAGACATTTCATTTTTATATATCTCTAAAATATAAAAAAGAATCATATAGCATGGCTTGGTGGACTTTTTTTAATAATTAATTAGTTTGCAAATTGCTTTAATAAGAGTAACACAATTTATTGCAATCTGAGTATCCGTTTAAAAGTTATAGAGAATTTATTATAGAGAATGTTATTTAGACCAAAGATTTTTTGACTGCACGTTTGTTATGCAAGCACCTATTTTGTATGATTTTCAAATTCAAGGTCCTACAATTATATCAAAACAAGGAGAGACTATATAGATATAATAAAGGGACGTTCACGGAAAACTTTCTGCTACATTTACCCTTGTCCACATTATATTTTGCATTTTTTTCCATAGGAAAATTTCAATTTTAATTATCCCTTGCAAATTTTACATGTAACATGATATTAAATACTGGAAAATAGCAGGACGAATTAATTGCACTATTTAAGAACAGTGTTTAATTAACCAAATCAAACATGCTGTGTTTCAATTCTCAGTTTGTTATGCACTCAATTCAATTTCTTCATCATTTTCCTATAACTTTTACAATTTATTGTTATTTATTATTAGTAACATTTATTTGTCAATAACTTAATTGGTACATTCATGTTTTCTTGCACATATACAAATAAATACCAAGATCCGACTGCAGCTTCACACTGCTCGGCTTTAGTACCTGTACAAATTCCAAACTAATTAGGCCTGTCGGATTACAACATTCTTTTACTCATAATAACAAAAGCGTGTAACCATATAATATTTTGGGTTTTTTTCATACACATATTCGGTACGTTGAACATCATAATGCACTGATAGGGATGATTTCATTTTAATAAATGTATGTACTACTTATAATTAATATTTTCGTCGTCAATTCACGGGTACGTATATCCATCATAAATTAGGGATTGACAGGTGTTATTCCAATTGTAATTGTGTAGTCGGTGTTTGCCCGACGAGGTTCTGTTACTACACACAAAAATAATCTTGTACTGAACATCACGGACATCAATTTTAGTGACTAAAACTGAAAACCAAAAAAATATGGCCAAAATAGATCTACATATCCTCAATAAAATAAAAAATACGCATATTTTTATAAATTGTGAAATTTTGGAACAAGGCATACTTATGCGACACATTACAATTACAAATACTAAATAATTATTGTCTACCTCAAGTGAGTACTGAATTAAGTGTTGTTTAAGTTAAGTGAGTTTAAGAAGGCTATTTATTCCTAAGAGAAAAAAGAAAAAGTTTCACAAATGTACACAAATGACAATCAATTAAAAATGAAAATAATATTTCCAATTTTAGCGGGTAGTGACAAAACCCACATTCTCATTGGATTTTTTGTACTAAATTTCAAATCCAAAAATCCAGCCTGAACCTAAAAAGTGCAAAATTCTTGCTATTAGATTTATCGGTTTGTTTCTTTGATTTCCCCCTTCATAAAATAGTCTCACTTTGCACACTTTCATTTCTTCTAGGACATACGTGACAGTTTCATCCTCATACCGCTTTTGAAAGAATGTTAACAAATCTTTTTGAAGCTTTGGTTTAGTTTGTGTGAATTGAAACAGCCCATTCTCATTTACACTAACATCAGTTATAAAATCAAAATTATTGTCTCTGAAGATTTTCCATCGTTCACTATACTGGCGGTTCTTTGTAGAACCGTGCCAAAAATGACGAATTGTTACAGGGACGTAACCCACAATCGTTTTGTAATTTGATTTGGAAATCTCATACAATGTCTTGAAAGCTTGATTGCCTACATCTGAAATTAGATGCAGAAGAGGAGAATGTAATTTCAGCTCATTGAAAGTGAAGCTCTCTGAAATTCTATTAACAAGCGAATATGCAAAAAAGCGATCTCCAGATCCAACAATGTTATAGTCCGGCAATCCTTTAATTTCCAGGAAATCATTTACAGACATTGCCCACCCGTAGCTAGGATGAGGATACCATGTTCCAAAATACTTTCTATCCAAAGACATATTATGCTTTGAAACGTATCCAAATCAATAATCCACGCGTAAAATTTCTTTTTTTGGAGAAGGACCTACAAATTTGGCTTTTTCGAATATTTGTACAACTGTGTAATTTTTCAATTCCTTTACTGTCAGTTCCATCCAATTTTTTTCTTCAAATTCGATATCCGCATCCAACCAACTAATCCATTTAGCATGATGGGGCAGTCTTGAGACGGCGATATTAATTAAATTTTCCTTCAACCAATAAACTGACTCGGATTTTAATTGAATGTGCCAGGGGTGGTTTGGTTTAATTACTTCAAATTGGGTTTGATTCAAAGACGGAAAAATGCATTCGATTGTGATTAGTTGAGCTCCAGTGTTATTCATATGCTTTGCGAATTTGTGGTATAAATTGTAACGGCTTTTGTAAGATGCTGGATTGAATATCGCTGTTATCACAAAAAAATTGCGGTTTCCTTCCCCATTCTCCTGCGTTAAAGCTGAAAGTCTGGAACTAGGTTGGGCACTGTTAAACATCGCATTTTCGTTTTCCTATTGGGTAATCGATAAAAAATGTTTTGCACATTGCTTCTTTAACTAAAATTATCAGATTATAAAATAATTTTTTTGGACATGACAGTCCCTGCGTCACCGCATGCACTTTTTGTGATGAAGATAATGACATTTTAGAAACTTTTGCCTGAGGGCTCCTGTTTGCGGAATTCCATTCTGCAGTTTCTTAATCAGCTGTACACAAAACAGTTTTTCCATTTAGTTTAATATATTGCAATTTAAAAAGCCTCGAATTCCAGCTCAAAAACTGTACACGGTTAGAAACAATAAATGGGCATTATTTCTGCGTTTTAAAGTTGAAGTAGTTTCGAGAAACTTAAGACACAGTATCGTAAAATTAGTATTTAGCAATAAAAGTCTATTTTAACTAATTTGCAATTACGTTTGTTTACTGATTATCCTTAAATGTCAGGATCAAAGTGTTTCAATTAACTTAATAATAATCCAATACGATTCATATGAAGATTCAAAAATTGTATCTTCTTAGTTACACAGTTATGTTTTTGTGTTTTGTCCAAATTTATTTCTAATTGAGTTAGACCGTATTATGTAATTTCGTTATAGTAAAAATAATAGTTTTTACCAATTGCAGCTGTTGTAGCTCCCTCCTTGGCAAATAGCACATTAAGGGAATAAGTTTTTCGACATATCTCGTGTATATTTCCTGAATGATTTCTAAATAATAATAGGTTTTCTTTGTTGAAGTTTGATGAGCTGAATGAAAATTTAAATAAGCAGCAGAAATGTATAGACCAAATTAAAACTTTCGAAATCAACATTTTAGTGATTAATTTAAAAAACGGGTTTGTGCCAAATATAAATGGAATCCTAACATTTGAGATTGAATTCAGACAGGCAATCGTAATTTGATTTAATTGTTGTGTTACTTCACTACCAAATTTTACAGACTGATAAACGTCCCTTTTGGAACCAATATTTGTTGGGAGAGGAACAAAAAAACACTTCTCAACTTATTCAGTCTCATATAATAATAATAAGCCTAACATTTTCTAAGCATATACCTGGGAATGAAATTGAATATAAAGCTCTGCATGTAACAAGAAGGCATACAAAAACTCAACTATAATTTCCGTTTTTGTGTGCACTAAGCGCCGACAAAGGTTTTATTATATAGAGGCAAAGAAACATTCCCTAACCATAAAAATTTTTCTGGAAAGCAAAATCCCATTAAGAGGTCGGTTCAAATGTGGCTTTTATGAGCAGGTGTAGCACGAAAGGAGTGGACAAATTTGGATGAATATTAAAGTCAAATATGTTTGTGATATGTCTATTCAAAGCATAATATATTTCATTATTATGGTATTCGTTGGTGGATGAAGCAACTGCCAATTACTCTTTTCCTTTGTACTCCTGTTGTTGTGCCTATGTGAAAATAAAATTTTCTCAACAAAGGCGATAAAATTAAACTACAAAATAGCCGTGTAGTTTATAAACATGAATCCCTTTCTGTAGCAGCCACAAGACAAAAATCAAATACCTATAACCCAATGCTCTATTTGAACTTATGTCAAGATGAGTTCCAATTCATTTAACATTGTATTTTTTCTAGGTAAAGTTCATTTGTTGAAGTATTGCCACTTTACAATTATTGCGCAATTTTTAAAACAAATCTTTGTATTTTTACTTTATTTATAATTTTGCATTGTTGGGGTTGCCAAAATGAGTATGAAATTTTAATATGGTTTATATTTATCAAAAAATTTGACGAAATTATGTATTTTAGCTTTACAAAACCATGAAGAATCTTTTAGTATTTGGAAATTTTTAGTGAATAGGTTAACCATGCAAAAATGAAAATGATTAAAAATATTATGTTCATTTTTATTTGAATGTAGGTACTTTTTAATTCTGACTATACTATAGTACAACGTAATACCAAGTTTGTCGTAGTTTCTTGACTTTATTTGGAAATTAATTTATGTTCTCTTGAACCATATCAGTGCTTAAATGTACATTATGGGGTTCTTAACCCTCAAAATCGCTGTAGGCTCTCTCTTAATTTTTAGTAACGTAATACAAAAATAACTGCAATTCTGTCTCATTAAAAGTGGAACTTCATTTCAATTTATATACAAAGAATCATCAATGAACTCAGATTTTATTTCCTATAAGGATTGAGGAATGAATATTGTTGACAAATTGTTTTAGATATAGACAATAGAAGTAAACGTATACCCCCACTCTGGTTAATGATGTGAAGTTGCTAATCAATACAAAACTGTTTTTATTTGTATAATTACCCTTTTAAAAGTACATTAAAAACAACAACTTTTTTGTTCTGTAATTGCGCAATCACTCTCTGGGCCCTACCCGCGTGGGTATGCTTGGTTGTAGTTAAGTTAGGCACTGCACCGGGTAATTTGGGATTTTTTTAATTGTCGCACAACTATCCAATTTTTTAAAGTCTGTAAGCAAAAACATGAATTTTTAAAATTAAAAATACATATGTAATATTTTGCTTTGAAAATGCAAAAACCTGAAACATATTTACATAATTTTGATTTTAGTTTTTTCAGTGCTTCCTCGCAAGACTATAGACACGTTTAAATTACATTTGTCATGGAATTTTGCTTATCCAGAAAAGTATTTATGTTTACAGAGTTGCCTTTGTATGTATATTAAAACCTACATGTCGGCGGCATGTAAATTACAATATTGATTTCCAGAACTGACGTTTATCAGTCTGTAAAATTTAGTAGCAAGGTAGTACACAAGTTACATCAAATTGCAAATACTTGAGTTCAGATACATTTCAGTTAGCGTTTGTTTAATTCCATTTTTCTCATTTAATCACTAAAAATGATGATTTTAAAAGTTACAATTTGGATAATTTGTATCTACCGCTTAATTAAGTTTTCGTTCAGTAGATTATACGTCAATGAAAAGAAATTATTATTTAAAAATTACCCAGAGCGTGTAAACCACAGATGTCAGCACATTCATCTCCTTCTGCTATCTCCTCAAGAAGGAAAAGTTACAGTAGTAGCAGTTGGTAAAAAAATCATTTTATTATAATGCCATTTTTATACACAGTTACCTAAGTCGATTTTTCGAGAATTTTGGACTTATTAAATTCTAAGTAACATATAATACCGAATAGACACTCATGGGATTATATATGTTTTGGGTCAATTTTTTTTAGCATAGATGTCATAAATAGAAACCCAGTGGGGCTGTGTGTTGTCCACGGGGATTTAATTTTTTAGTGCAACATTTTAATCAAGAAATAACTTGGTAAAGCAGATGTAACTGAGTAGCGTCAGTTGTTGGGGTATCTTGAGACATATTGTAAGAGTATGGCGTGTAGTGTATAGGTCGTTCTGGAAAAAGTGCACTACCAGAAAAACAGACTGACAAACCGTTTCTATAGTATCATTTTTTTAATTCCCCCTTTACCCATCAATTGGAATTTCCAATGGCTACATCTACAACATATTATTATATTGTTTTATTAAAGTTGGAAAAAACATTGTGGCACTCTAGGTTGTGCAGTTAAATAGTATATACTATATAAATACATTGTTAAATCAACATGTTTGACTTTCGTCTACTAACAAAGCAATTTCAGTGACTACAACTGAAAAACATAAAAGTAGACAAATTAAATCTAAACTTCATTAATACAATAAAAAATTGTGTATTGTTTTCATAATGTAAGGAATATATATACCCGAATAGCAAATCGTTGAACGAAATCCACACGATTCTCAGCGATCAAATTTAGCTCGATATTTAGCTCGATAT
>JAQFYB010006690.1:0-11827 GCA_034694085.1 Pogonognathellus longicornis
AATTTTGTAATCATTACCGACGCGGGAAAAAGTAACCACCTCATTTGCATTTAACGATTTTAGTATTGAGAATAAATATCTATTTTAATTTAGAAATAATTTTATTTCGTACGAAATTACTGCCAACGAATGCTCATCGTTATTAAGTCGACCGGAAAAAATTTCATCTTCACTGGAAGTTGGAACTTTTGTGAGATCTTCATAAAACCGAGTTTCCTTTCCCACTGAATCAGACTTCATTGAAGAATCCAAAAGGATGAAATTTTTGAGGTGTGGGACACCATTCCTTACAGGCTGCAAAACTTGAAAAATATCTGTGCTAGACACCATGCATTTGAATGCAAGTTTGGAAATGTCCCTCAACAATTCATCTGCAAATATGTGTATAAATATATTAAAAATTATATCAACTATTCAACTCGTGATTTTAACATCTATTTTGCGTACAGCGGTCTTGAGTTTGCATTTTTAAGTTATTACAAAACAGGCAGTAGCGTAAATAACACCTTTTATTTTGCCATCAAATTACAAACAATAGGAATTTTGTCGCATTGCATGAGAATTTAATGCATTTTTCTTTGATTTTAATCTAAAATGCGGTTCTTGCAATACATGCATATCTTAAACATGAAAGCTAATGCACATTGCCTTAGTTTTGCCTCATAGCCGAAGCTCACTCGTTGACCGTTGTTAATAAGGGCAATGCTGGGTACTATGTCCTAAATCAGGCAGTCCACGTCGCTTATTCGGCTATTGTATTTGTGAAGGCCTGACTTATCCCCAACATTGTCAATAGTTTATGACTTTGGACCCAAATTGACGGCGAAGATGGTAAAATATGGTGGCCAAATTATATAGACATTGTCGCAGGGACCTGTCCCTTCAAGAATATTTATATATATTTTTAAATATAATATATTTTTTAATATATATATTTCCGTCCAACTCATCCAGTAAATTTTCCATAACTATCCAAGTATTTAATTCTTCGCTGTTTCCGAACTTCACCGTAATGTGCAATGGACCGATGGAAAGATTGACAGACGCAAAGATAGAAAGAGAGTGTGGAACAGGAATTTTACACTGAAGTACTAAAAGATGGTGAAAAGCTACCTTGTGTATATAAATGATTCAAAGGTGTGAAGACGCAACCAGCTTGCCAGATTCCAAGTACCGCAATAACTGCAGTTGTACTCAAAGGCGACACAAATCCAATTAAATCTCCGCGACACACACCTGACCTCAAAAGATTCTCTGCGAAGTTGCAACTCAATTCTTTCATTTGTCGGTACGTGTAACTTGCCCCAGTATTTCCACAAACCTGAAAATTAATAATTACAGCATTCATCCTCCAAGAGTAATTGAAGTTAAGGTATGATTACAGTTTCATAAATAACTCTATCACTTACATATGCTGTGGCGTCTAACCAATTTTCCATTCTTTTCCATAACATTTCTGTCACACTAATGGAAGGGTGAGGCAATTCCATATCAGGGAATGGAGAGTAAATAAAATTCTTCTCTTTCGAATTCATTTCCGAATTTTCAATCTCATTCACAATTTGTTACACAAAATAAACGTATTAATAAAGTTTCTAAATTATGTAGGTTTGTTAGATGTTTCCGTTGCATGTATTGATGCCAAATACTTGATTGTCGTTGAATTATTACTGTTTCGATAGGCAGGCATGCACTCACTAACTCAATAAAATGTTTTATTCCCGAGGGTTTAGTGTCTATGTACTATCTGCAACAATATTGGATGCACAAAGCTTAAATAATCGACGATGAATAACTTTTTTATTCGTAGAAACATTAGTTTGGGATGTTGTGCTAAGGAAGTTTTTGTACAAGGGAAAATTTAATGTAATTATGGCTTATTGTATTTCACTTTTGACCTTTTTCTTTTTATAATTTATATTTATTGTATTCAGTGCACGTATTTGGTGGTCGGTGTGGAATTATTCATTCGTACATACATATAGCAAATTAACAAGACTCACTCAGAAAGTACCTACTAGGAAAGTACGAATTTCACATTAGCCTAATAACCATTGGCAAGCAGAACGGTTGAACGTGGGAATGCAGCCTCAATACTTTAATTGCTTGCGCTTTGTTTTCGGTAATTTGTAGTTAAATTATAGACTAACTCTTGCAATTAGAAGAGAAATTAATAAATAGAGTTTAGAAGAGTGCAAAAAAGTTAGAGATTGAAAAGACGATTAATTATATTACAACAGTTGCAGAGCGTTTCTACGTTCAACTATGGCTCAAAAGATAAGCAATCTTGCAATATTATTAAATAATTCGTTTAAAAATATTTTATTAATATAGCAGCTTCGAGAAATTTCACATAATGCTTTTGATAATAATGATAATCTTGATGACGTTAATTCTGAGTAGTTTTACCTTAATGCCTTATGAAATTTTTATTATATGGAGAGTTTGAAATATCCAGCAGAGCTCTACATGTATAATTGTAACCAAATATACTTTATTTGGTTTCAATCCGAGTGAACCAAACTACTACCACAATGATATTGTTTTCAACTTTCTTCATCAATACAGTGCGTATACCTTCCCTTGCAATAATTCACGTGGGATTTTCTGTCATCTCCTGAAAATGTTTTTATATGCATTTTATTTTTATTCGAGGTCGACATTTTATTATTTCAATTTGCAACTACTGGAAGGATGTTTTCGAT
This sequence comes from Pogonognathellus longicornis, assembly GCA_034694085.1. Taxonomy (NCBI): domain Eukaryota; kingdom Metazoa; phylum Arthropoda; class Collembola; order Entomobryomorpha; family Tomoceridae; genus Pogonognathellus; species Pogonognathellus longicornis. The sequence continues at coordinate 2,706 of JAQFYB010006690.1, forward strand.
TGCGCATAAGGAGTCTAATTACATTTACAGTGAATTTCATCAAGCGTTTTGTAATTTAATCATGAGAATATTTTAGGTTTACAGTGTTTAGCTGTTTAGCTGTTTAGCTGTTTAGAGTGGTGGATCATTTGTAATTTCACACGCACATAATATAGGTTCAGAATGATATATACATACTACATACCTAAGCAAACTTCAAACTACAAATTAAACCGTATATATTCCCATGTATTTCTTCCCACTAATCCCAAAGGCGTTTATTCAAATTGTATTGTATCGCCTATTGCTATCTATTTTTTAGATCCGATTGCAATAACAATATTTTTCCCACATCCTACGCATATTATTTATGGCTATGCATCATTTGTTTCTGGAAATTATTCATACGAATAATCTTGTTGCTTCAATATTAAGAGGCCAATTATATAGATATGTTAATATTACATACCACAAAGGCTTAGAGTTCAAACTACTCCAGATCCTTTCCCATTAGTTGCGCAATAATTTTAAGTCTCGGTTTAAAATTTTATAAGTTAGCAAATTAAAATATCCATTCCAGTTCAGGATAAAAAGCAAAGTTGCTACCTAAATTGGTTTGGTGGTAAAATTTGTTTGTAAAATGGAAGTATCTGTAAAGGTAAAGCAATTCTTAAATTGGCAGCAGTGGAAGAAATTTTGTATTTGTTTCTTTGCAATTTTAATCTCCCTAAGTGCTCCAGTGTTATTCTTAATACTCTTACCGATATTCATAGTGAGAATATTAGTGTATAATTTGAGTAAAATCGTGAGACCAGATTTAGGGAAAATGTTGAACGCTTTGAGTTCGATATTCGCAAGTGATGATTTTACAAATCCAAGATGGACGTGTTTGCATTTTTACAATACAAAAGGAAGCGTAGATATCAACATGTTAAAATCAAAATTGGTCGAGAAAGTTATTGGAGTCCGAAAAGTTGGAAATGATTTGAAGAACATTGAATTGAAACAATATCCTTGCAAGTGGATGGGATTTCTATTCTGGAAATGGGATGAGAATTTCGACATTTCAAACCATGTCAGATATTACAAAAATAAATTAGGGAACGGAGAATCAAGAATATCTTTGGAATGTTTAAATGAAATAAAACACGAACTCTTATTTCAACCTTACCCAGAAAAGCGAAGTCCGTGGGAAATAATTGTTATTCGAAAGACTCAATCCGATAGCGAAGGAGATGAAACTGTTGTAATTCTTAAATTTCACCACTCAATCGGTGATGGTAACTCGCTTACAAAATTAATATGTTTAGAAATAATGGATGAAGCACCAACTGGAATACTACATACACCTCTATTTCCAAAAGTAGGAGTGCTACAAAGATTGAAGAAATTGATTAAATTTCCTTACGAGATAGCCGAATGTCTTGTTGACTCTTATGGTCATAATGGCATGAAAACTAAAAAACTTGAAAGATCAAATAAGTATTTTGAAGTCGTCGTACCAAAAATTCCTATGAGCATTATTAAAGATTTGTCAAAAGAACTGAATACATCTGTAAGTTCTGTGATTTTGGCAGCGATTACCGCTTGTTTTAGACAAATTATGCTAAAAGAGAATGACAAACTGGCCCACAATATTCAAATTGCATTACCTTTTCCGAGAGAAGGACACCCAGATAAACTTGTCAATTTTTGGTAAGTTTTTGATGAACAATGTATTTATGAGGGTTTTGAGATAACATCCATGAAATTTCGTAGACGTAGTTTGACGCGCTACTGGAGAACCACATACTTACATTTTTACATGAGCACACTTTTAACACCCATACCGTCTAAAGCGTCTAAATTGTTGCATGACATCTGTGTAAGTGAGGGGGTCATTGTATCCATGACTTTGCAGACGAAAGAGAGCAAGGACTTAAAAACGCACTGAAAATTCAGACATCATATATGAACGCGCCCAAATAATGTTGTGTTAGTGTTCGATGAGCAAACGAGGGCGTCAAACCCATAGAAAGATTTGCACCCATGCCCGTATATTCCCATATAAGTACATCGCCTGTCCTTGCCCAGACAATTCTGTTTTTGCTACATTTTTATAAAATTGATAATTTGACTATGTGGTTATTGGATATCCGTGTTTTTATATGCCCATTTCGAAAATGTCAATGCAGTCAATTACCGATCTATCGTTATTTCCCAAGTAGAAATGACTGTAGGCCTTACGTATTGCCTTTGTTGCCAGTGTTGGCATTTTGTTGGTGGTGGCAAAGTGTTAGATTTGCATGTTAAATTTAAGTTGTCATAACAAAGCATGCATTTCGATTGATGCATGTAGATGATAGAAGTGAATTTAACGTAGAATATGTGTGCATTAAATTGACCAATTCTGACGAATGATTTACTTCGCTGTTAGTATGAAGGCCCAACATTAAAAGCCCAACGGTGTTTTCGTGAAGCGTTTTGCAAGTTGCATTTATTTGGTAATAATGAACATATAACAAAGGCCCAACATCATATTCACTTTTGTGCTTGTTGTCTTTTTGGCGGGATGGAAAAATTAAAAGTGGAGGGAACTTGAACAACAATTAAACAATGGAGTAGCCATTTTTCAACATTCGGCTATACAAAAAAGTAGATTCCTCATTCGCTACAAAATGCCACAATTAAGGTATTTAGTGGTTGAATTTAATGTTGACAACAGTGTCCAGGCGGTGCCAAGTAACTGGTTAACTGTAAATAGGCTCAAGAACGCAACAAATTATAGAAAGATTTTAACTCTAAACCGAAAAAAAGACTGGACAGTGTATAATGTATTAGAACATGGCTCTTATGGTAAGTTAATATTCATCGTGTATTAAAAGTTTCCCTTTCTGCTAAAAGTATGAATTAAATAAATTGAAAATATTCTTTTGCGTTTTTAAAGCTACTGTCATATGCGTTATAAAATTGTATTATAAAACTCAATTCAAAAAACATAATCTAAAATATTATTATTATTTTTATTAGCCAACTGCACAATAACTGCATAATATTTACACCTTGCCTACTTTTGGCCAACGTTATGCCTACAATATTTATTCGTTATTATGTCGGGTCAGGCTGGACTATTTAGAACCATCGTTGGGCTTACGTTGGGCGTGCATACAACCATTGTTGTTTCTGAGTTAGGAAGGCCACGTTAGCCGGACGTCGTCAAAGCGGCCACGACCCACCTTTGGCCAACTTAGAAAAGTTTACATAGGGCCAACCTAAAATTTCTACTTGGGTTTTTACTTCCAACGCAAATTAGAAACACTTCATCAAACTACTTCATTCTTTCCGGCTGCAGAATAGATTAATTTGCTCGTAGATCTATATTCCGTTTAATGTTTCTTAATTTCAAAATTTTAACGCTTACCAAAAATTAATAATAAATGAATTCATATGTGTGTACGTTCTAGGGTATAGGGCACTAGGATTTTTCACCTACTTATTTTATATGACTAAAAATAATTGACTTTAAAAATTAAAAAAAAATCATTTATTTAATTCAGTTCAGGCATTATGATGAAGTTGCCAGTGGGAGAAATTGATTCATTGAGACGCTTAAGGAAAATCGAACGATGTTTGGAAAATTTGCAAAAATCATCCATTCCATTTGCATCATCGGTTATTTCAACGAGTGTGGGATGCTTGTTTCACTGGTTGATCAGACCTGTAGCGACATTGATAATGTTTTCTACCGTGCCTGCAATGGGCTCACTCTTTCCAGGACCCAAGGCAAAAGTAACTATTTTTGGCCAGGAAATTGTTGATGTAAGTGGTGCATTAGGACCACATTTTGGAAACCTTGGTAAGTTGAAATAATTGGGATGTTTTATTAAAAGTATCCGGAAAAAATCTTCCCTCAAAATTTATCGAGGGAACAAAGTCAATAATTACTGGTTGACTAGGTACGAACAACACTCAATAAACGAGATACCCATTTACCTTATAATGTCACTAGCGTTTATCCACTTACAGCGCGTTGGAGAAACGCGAAATATTTTCTATCTTGTAATAATGCCCTATTCTTGTCTACCTGCAAATCCATTATTGGATAAAACTCCAATGGCGCAATACAAGGTTTATTCATAGTAAACTTGCTAAATCGCTTTGATTGCACATACTGTTGCGTAATTGCAATGTGTTACTGTGTTTTCGTAAAAATTTACCTCGCGTATCGCTCAATTAAATTATCAAATATCTCATTCAATGTATATAAAGCTAATTCCATGTTTTAAGACACACATTCTAATAATCGTAAAAAATAGTTTTGTGATTTAATTTGATCACGGTGTAGTAAGTGAACTGGTAATGTATAATATCATTTTCGTAATTTGGGCCCCATAAAAAATACGATAACTATACAGTGAAATATTTAATTGTTGATATTGTGAATCCCGAAAGTTGAGTTTTTCAGTTTTTGTTTGCCCAATTTGTAATCTATAGGCATATCATACGAAATGTAGTTGGAGACAGTGCATGTTTGGGCAATACCTATTTTTATTCCGGTTAAAGTACTTACCCAATGTTTGTAGTTTTGCATTTCCTTTTAATTTTAGATATAATAAATTTGAGTACATAGTAAGTAAATCATTTTTGACAAATCTCAGTTTCAAGTAACATTTGATTATTACAACAGAATATCACCGAGAAGACAATTAAAGCGAAAATCTATTTGCAGTGATGGACAATTTACAGCTATATAAATGAAATAAAATTAAATAATCACGACGTTAAGTAAACAAACGCAACTACCGTAAAATGTTGCATGAATCACATCCTAGTATCATTATTTTAAATCTTGGTCTATTTTTTTCAGGAATTACCTTTCTTACCATTTCCTACAACAATCATTTAAATATCAGACTTTTAGTAAATGGGGAAATGCTAAACAAGAAGATGGACATTGAAGAATTGGTATCAATTGTTCTACAAGAATTTCAAATTTTGAAAAGATTGTCGAATAACTGAACTACGAACGACTCGTGTTCAACAGTTGACGACGCCGCTGTCTTGTGGGATTCTTGCGTTACTAATGTCGGTTTCTCAGCCTTCGGCTTTGATGGTTACAAAGCGGAAGGTAACATTCCCAGCAGATGAATGTCGGCTGCTCTATGGACCTTCCGCTTTAAGTGGCATTGTCTACGTTTATAGTGCCTCCGAAGCCGAAGACTGAAAAATCCACTTTGGTTATTCTCTCCCAAAGTCTTCGGCTGTTTTCTGGAAGACAGCGATCGTCTTCGGCTGTTATCGACTAAACCGGAATTACTCGAATTAGAGAAATGTCACAATTTATTATTTTGTATTTTCTTTATTTTGTATTTTTATAAAGTTAATATGACTTAGAACGAAAACCGTGTCATAACTATGAAAAATGGCGAGAATAGAGCTCACAGCTTTGTTCTTTTTATTCATCTTGCTTTGTTTTATGATGAATGTGTATAGATATTAGATATATGTGAGGCTCGGTAAGGAAACCAGGCTAAAGGCGCTAATAAAGTTAGGTAGATATTCACGAAAGTAGATAGCCTGCGCCTCCTTAGCTCTTAGTGAGCAGACAACGGAAAGCGTAGTAAAGCGACCCTTATAACTCTGAAAGGCGATATCTTCGGTTAGGTTTTCAATTATTTTTTAAGCATATTTATAATTTACATACAACGTTGATCAATACATCATTAAAAAGATTAAAAATTGTAGAATTTGATTTTGTAATAAAGCCGTTTATGATTTTTGAGCCTGATGCCTGGTTTCGTTATGTAGCCTCACATATGTGTGTTTCCCTAAGAAAAATTATATGTGATTTTAAAATCTGAGCTGCGAATTCAAGATCTACTCTATGGCTTTTACGTTTAAGCATAGGAAGGTACTTCTACTAAGTACAGAAGTGCGATTGTTAGGTGTTCTGCTCGGCCTATTCGGCAATTAATACCCAACAATAATTTTGAACAAATTCTGAACCGAATCCGAACACAAAATAAACTAGTTAAACGTATTAACTTATATAACGTGACTAGGAAGCTATCCACCGAACCCAAACTTCGGTCTGTGGAGGTCTATAATTTAGTTATTACCATAACATTTCCTAACTTGTTGAAAATTAGAAACTTTTTTATATTTACCGTTAATCAATTTATCAATGTTTTAAACCGATAACTAATATTAATGCTTTGGTTCAAATGCCATTTTGTTTGTCTCAACTTTATCATTTTTCTTATTTATTTCTCTGTAACTTTTAAACGAAATTTCAATAAACTTAAAGTATTTAGATATCTCTATATTGTACAGTCAGTTTGCATTTGTTTATAAAGCTACAACTTTCAAAATAACACAGTTTTGAAATTTTTATAATTTTATAAAGCTTTGTTACTTTTAAAGGTGTAGTTTTATGAAAAAAGTTATATAAATTGATTGCACAATATATAACTAGCCAAATATCTAATGAATTTACCAAAAGGTTGAAATTGAAAAAATGAAAATGACCATTTAACGAAAGCCTGAATGAACTGATTATAGAGCGTTAAGGAATTATGTCACGCTGAAACCACCATCGTGCACAATGCAGGAACCGGTCATAGTGGGGGCTAAATCCGATGCTGTGAACAGAATTGTGTTAACTATGTCGTCCATAGGAATGAAATCCTGACCATAAACAACACGGGCAAAATGGGCAGATGTCAATGGCCTGAATTTTTCTTCTCCTCCCATGCCTTCTACTGCAGTTTTGAAACCGCCAGTGAGCACCATGCCACAATTGATGGCATTCACACGAATGGAATGTTTCCCCAATTCCAACGCCATACATTTCGTCAGCATGTCCAAAGCTGCTTTGGAAGTACAATACAGTGCCGCTTTATCCAATACTCTGAATGCCAACTAAAAATTTAAACCCAAAAAGTAATAAGGTTTGAAAAAAATAACAAAAACAAAATCGAAAATGCATTAAAATGAAATCTACTTACGACTGACGATATATTTAAAATAGATCCCTTTTTATTAGCAGCAATCATATTTTTGGCAGCAGTTTGACTGATAATTGTCACAGCTTTCAAATTTATGTCAAATAATCTGTTTTAAAAGAAAGTGAAAATTAGCGTTGTCTGTGTGGATTTTAAAATGGCATTTAAGATTGTTTACAGAACTCATTCCTACACATCTTTGAACGTATAGGGAAATATGGATACAATTGGTGGCTAGGCACGCCGGGGTTTAATACCAAAAAAAGGTTATCTTTGCCAAATAAATTCCAAAAAACTCAAACATTTTCGCGCTAGGCGCGATATTGTTACAATTTACATTGATTTTATCTAAATCTGCCAAATTTGAGTAAAATTTGCCAAATATTTTCGCGCTGCACGCGATTTTGTTTCAATTTCCATTGATTTTGACCTAAATTTGCGCAAATTTAACAAAAAATATAACACGGGTTTGTTCAAGCCCCCCCCCCCAAATGTTTGACCTGGATACGACCCTGCACGCAGGTCACACATTTGGGAGGGCGACTTCAACAGTACTTTGGTAAAACATTACTAATTTACATTACATTACATTTCAGCAAATTTGCGTCGAAATCAACATAAACTTAGAGACAATTGCACGTATTGCACGTAATTTTTCACTTTTACGGCAAAAGTACTGATAACTTGCAATATACCTGTTTTTATCTAGTGTATAGTCCAAAAATTTGGGGTGTGGTTTACCCCCCCCCCCCGTATTTTAATATGTATGTAAAGCCAAAAAACAAAATGCTAATAAGATCTAGTTTAAAATTGACAATTTTTTGGAAGGCACATTCAGTATTCAGAAATAGTTCGTATAAAACTATTTATATTCCTGACCTATCGTAGTCATTTTCACTAATTTCCAAGATTGTCTTACGAGGTGACTCTCTAACAGCAGCATTGTTAATGACGACATCCAAGTTTTTGAGCCCATCAATCACTTTCCGGGTTTCTTCCCAACTGGCTCCAATGTCCAGTTGAATAGGAATTATAGCCGGACATTCTTTAACCAGAGAGTACAGTGGTTCTTTTGAGCGTGAAAGAGCATAAACGGTTGCTCCGTAGCCATGAAGCCTCTCTGAGATTGCGCGACCAATCCCTATATCGTTTGGAAAATTGTCAAACACTTTAGATATGTATATATGAAGGTTTATTGATTGTTTTATAAATAATAAATACATCCATCACATATAATATCATTTTTGGTTTTTACCAAATACATGTCTTAAAATAACAAAGTCAATTACAAATAGTTATTGTCAATCATAAACCTGTTTAATAAATTAAAATTGTGATTTCTACAAATTCATTAAAATGCTACCTCGCTCACAACAATGTCTCTCAACTCTAAATACTGAAATATATAATAGATATGGGTTTGATGGATTTAGATATATTGTCTTGACAGCCTATTTATATTGCCATGATATTTTAGATGTAAGAATATTCTGTTATAAATATTCTAACGATAATTAAATATAGCACTTCAGTTTTTTACACAGTAGAGTACAGACACTCTATACAGTATGTATAAAGGAAAGTAGTTTAATACACTCTAGTTGAATATAAAAGCGCTGGTAATAAGGAAAAACATTCATTCAGTCATTCGACCAAGTAATATTGGAGAAATAAAATAAAGTATAGTTTCAAACTGATTCTTCGACTCCACTCAATTATTACACCTTCTCTTCAGACCTTCATAACTAGGGATCGGAAAAATAGTTTTTTACATATTTGCACAGCGTATGTCTACAGTTTCCAAACTTAGCATTTGTTTGTTTCAGCCCAAATAGAGATGATTTAAGGCTAATTATAAAAAAATATTTTACATATTTCCAAATTTTTCTAAATATACATATTTTCTTACATGTTTCGGCATTTTAAAATAAATACATACCTTTTTACTAATTTGTTAGTATTTTACCTATTTTGTCAATTTGAGACTGTAAAAGGAACGGGAAATTTTTTACACTTTTACGAATTTGATTAAGTTTATTTTTGTTTTTACTGCAATCGTCTCAATTTTTTGCCGCTACGACCTTTGATCGCACAAATTGCTCCTTTGCCCTCGCGGAAACGTATTTTTGGATATGATACTGGACTTTTTTAAACCGCAGC
>JAQFYB010006691.1:0-11826 GCA_034694085.1 Pogonognathellus longicornis
TAGCACCACGGCCGCCGTAGTTGGCACCACCAGCACCACGGCTGGACGTCTGTTGTGGTGCTGGAAATTTGTGGTGCTAACTACGGCGGCCGTGGTGCTGTGGTGCCAACTAAGGGCTATCCGTGGAGCTGTGGTGCTAACTGCGGGGACATGGAAGAAGGGACATTAGGGATTAGGAGAGGAGCAGTAGGATTTGTCTGTCTCTTCACACGACAACTCAAGATAATTCGTTAAAGCATAATGACATAATATAACCAAGGCCGTATCCAGGATTTGTTTTCGGGGGGGGGGGCACCAAGGTAAATTTTTTATTATAAATGGCAATTTTCGTGAAAATTTTTAGCTAATTTGAGCCAAAATCAGCCTAATCAAATTCGCACCAAAATAAAAAATTCTCGATTTAGAGCACTTTCGTGCCTAAAATAACCTATTTTTTTGAGATTTCGGGGGAGGGGGCACGTGCCCCGCCGCTAGATACAGCCTTGAATATAACGATAAACGAATATGTTCCATCGTATGTAGCTCGAAGTCGAAGCTATGTATAGATATGATTGGCCTTGTTTCACTTGTTTTGTAACATAACATCTATTCGGAGTTTTTTTAAATTGCTTATCATTGGAATCGTTGTCCTTGTCATCAATAATTATTTTTCTTACCTCCAATCAAGCCGAATTTGTTTTTTCCCCGTATAATTCGCTTCTGTTTCTGATTTTTTCCCTTCTACTATTGTAACTGCTCTGTCAAAAACTTCTCGTAGCACTTCGGGCATTTCCAGGGCCAATTTTGTTGCCAATGAAATATCCGTTTCATTCGAACTTGATTAATATAAGATCACGATTTATTTAGAATAAGACTGGATTTTATTGATGCTTAAATTAAATGTGTTAGTATAGTAGAATAACATTAAAGAGTAAAAATGTTAATTATTTACTTAGGCTTCTTTGAGGTCATTTCAGCTCCATTTTCCAATAACAGTTTAACGCATGTCGGAATACCATTTTTTACAGCATAGTATAAAGCGGTCTTGTCATCACTATCCATTAAGTTCACATACTGCTTTTTATTAGAAATATTAAAAAGAATGTTCTTGAAAATAGTTTCGTTTTGGTAGTCTTCAACGATTAGTTTTTTAACACAACTTTCCACGTCTTTCGTGTACAGATGAACCAAAATTCCTTACATGTAATAAGAAAACCTTGTGTTAGTAGTTCAATGATACAAAAGTGTAAGAAATTATTATAGCAATAAAATATATAATTATGAATTATCTAATAATGGTATTTTTGCCTACTATCTTTCAAAAGCACATGAAGACTAGGAGGTCTTCGAGAATATTTGAGAATTTGATCGCGAAGTTGCTCAAACTCAGTACAACGTTCTTCCATTTTTAAAAATTTAAGTAAAAATTAATGGGCAATAATTTATGCTTTTGAGAATAAATATTAACAATTTGCAGCAGATAATGCGAAAATAAATTGTTTGTAATTATAATTCTACTGGCCACGGTAATAATGTTGTAGGTAGGTATGTATTAATTCAATTAATTGCAACTGATGAATGTTAAACAAGTAGTTTAAAATTGTAAATCTCTATAAACTGTGGAATTAGTAATGATAACTGACAGCAGATATACCATTCTTTGCAACTTTATATAACGTCAACAGAAGGATATTAGTGTATCATGAATAATTTTTATGTTCATCAAAATTCTGTCATGATAATGCAATGTTAAACGGGTATAATAGTGGAGTTCTTAGTTGTTAAAATGGAAATTATATTATAATCTTATATACAGTTTGTACATGTAGGTGAATTTGATAAAAAATGCAAAACATTGCGAATCGAAGGTGACAAGATACTGAATGATTGATACTTCGACTTACTTTCAGAATAATCCATTGAGGTTTGACGTGTATATCTTATCAGTCAAATATTTAATTGGGAATATAAATCCTCGGGCTAATCCTTTAGTCAGTTTTCTTTTTCGGAAACTGGGATTGAAGACCTTTTATCAACATATTATATTGCTTGAATCATTAATAAAATTAATTGTAGAGTAATACAACAGTTCATGACTCTGGTAAAATATTTAGATTATGCAGAGCAGAGCAGACACTATAAACTACAAAGTGCCATAATAACCAGAGAGCAGATAAGCAGGCAAACGCATGTTCATCTCTCTTGATTGTAGGATATGCACATTCCGGATGTTGACATTTCAGATAAAATGATTTTTTAAATCAAAATTCTCTTGGGTTTGTAAATAACAATTATTGTTATATCATCAAAATTATGAGTCAAAATAATTATTACATAATATATGACGTATTCTAAATGAACATGCAAGCATTCTTACTTCAGTTTAAAACGAATGCATTTATTTTTTATTCCTTAATTTTACACTTTTGAGTCTTCATATTCTTATATATTTGCTTGAATTTATTGGAACATTTAATTAGTATTGGTAAAAATCATGAGGATCAATTGAGCCTAGACTATCTTCTTCGGGAAATTGAATGACGTGATCTTTGTAAATAGGTCGACTTTGGTTTTTGATCACGGTGATTAATTGTTCCACAATGTCTTTACGAGACGCCCAAGCTGGATCGAGAGGTGAAAATTCATAATACCATCTGAATAGACATATCACAGTTTTTAGAATGGAATAATAAATAACATCCTAAACATTTTGTGAATGACACATTGACTAACTTTTCGTCTTCTAGATCCTTTGTAGTGATAAGATGAAGATCGATGCATTGAAGGTAGTAGTCAAATATATCCACTGTAAATAAATTTTGAATTTTCATGCACACAAATGAAATTTCTGCTTTGTGCTTTAGTTTCTAAATAAAAATGATATCACACAAATTACAAACATCCTAATAAATCAAAGAATAATTTTTTGAATGAGTGATAATTGCTATTATCATCTTATCATAATACTTGAATATCGCTGATAGACGTTCCAAGGACAAAATTCATGAAAACGATGACAATAATAACAATAAAAGTTACACAAAATGTGTATCCCATAAAACTGAGCCAATTGTATTTGTCTTTAAAATCGTCAACCATTTCTTGGTATTCAGCCGATCCAACTTCGGTGGTTGAGATGATGAAACCAAAAACAGCTTTTCTCTGCAAATATATGAAAATATTAATATATCTTAATAATTTTAACAAGATGACTACCTGTAATGAAACAATGAAATAAATACTTACTCCTTTGAACATTAATGAGAATCCCATATAAAATCCTACCAGTAAAGGTAAGAAAAGCAAATAGATCTTTATAACAGTCAAACAAATCTGGAAAATATTAAATTTTTTCGACATTATTTACATTTGCTAATTCTCGTAAGAGTGGATTAAGAGTTTTTTGCTAAAACATTGAAAATCTTATTCCCACCATCAGACAGATGTTGGGAGCAACACTAATAATAATATAGCAGTCCAAAATATCTCAAAAATAAAGTATCATGTACTTTCAATGCAACTCAGGGGCGTATCCAGGTCGCACATCTAGGGGGCTAGAGGAAAAACATGGTCATAATGGGGCAAAAAATTGTTTTGGAGAGGGGACTCCAGAGTCCTAAATGTGCCACTGATGAAATTGCCCAGAAGTAATTTTAATAATTGATTGAACAAGAGTATTTTAGAAGACAGTTAAAATCGGGAGATAATTAAATGACATTTCGAGAAATAGGTTTTCCGAATACCATATCTGGTAGTGGTAACTCATATTGATGAAAATTGTCATTAATTGTTTCTACAAGTTTGGTAGATAGATACGAAACTAAAATTCAAAAAAAAACCTCAAGGTAAACTAAAATTTTGAGCATCCATTTATACGAAAAGCAGATACAACACTATTTATATATCAACAGAAATTGTTGGGAGGAAGCAAGTTTCTGTCCACACTGAATATAAATCAGTCCTAAACGTGTGGGATTTCAAATTCCCAACCAACCTTAACAGAAAATATTAAAAAATATACAAATAATTGAGCTTTAAAAAAATAAAATAAACCTTGTACCTTTGCTAAGACCTCCACGTAAACTGAAATCTTTGGGATGGTTCCTAGTTGTAGAAGAAACATTACACACGCAAAAAACATTCCAAGCTGTGATAAAATTGAAAATATGATTGGCCATTTTTAATTGTATTGCATTATCACAACATAGTCAGGGTTCGTATTGGGGGTGAACGAGTAAAATTTAGCAGAACTTTGTAATTTGCACATAATATGCACCTTCGCATTCGTTATACCTATACCCATATGTTACATGAATTATAATTTTTATCCGTTTCAGAGTTTATTAGTTCCTTACCGCAGCAAAAGGATAATGATAATGGAGATAGAAATATGTTCCATATTTTAAGCCGGGGTAGAGAGTAACTCCAATGAAGATTAAGGAAACTAAAGTCACCCATGTACGCCAAGAAGTTCGGTAATACGGACCACCACCAAAGAAAAACATGACAACAAAAATAATAGTTGACATTACAGCCAACAAAGCCACAATAAAATTCCAGATAAATATTATCCCAGTTATTTTGCACATCTCATCCGATTCATCATCTTCTTGGTTTGTCAAATCCGAAGACGATGTAGAAGAAGTAGCACTAGTAGAAAAGGTGGTGTTAGTAGCAAAATCTTCCTCATCTTTATAATCACATTCAACGAAATAGAGGTAATACACCAGACCCATGTAAACAATGGGAAAAATTGCCTGCAGTATAAGATATCAAATGAGTTTTTCTACTTACCTAAATACAGAATATATTTTGTATAATAAAAATTATTTGAGCCAAAATTGTTTTTAAGAAAATTAACCATAATGAGGTAGAATAACCAAAGACGACGAGCAACTAGTCGCCATTTTAAAAACAGGAAAGCTGAGACCAAAGGATGCGGCAGTAGTAGTTTCTGAATGCTATGTTTTTTACCTAACAAACTGTACAAAAATGATGTCTCCCTTTGTCTGGGTCCAGCTTCGTAAATGCCATTGTCGGCATTTTGCCTGTATTGTAAAATTGGTCTATGGCAAATATAAAAAATGGAATTGTATGTATTAAGCCCACTATTATAGTATTTTACATTTCAGAGACACTAAAATATAAATAATTATATTATTGTCTATATACGTTGAGCAAAAAATTTAATCGGGCTCAATTAAAAGTTTGGAAGCAATTAAATTGTATGTACCTCCAATCCAAACGAATCTTATCCTCAGTATCGTACTGTTGTACTGTCACCGATTCATCGAAAATCTTACACAACACGTCAGGCATATACAATGCTAAAGTAGTTGCGGCTTCAATGTTTGTTTTATCGTTATCGTCACATCTAACCGAGAATATGAATTTACAGGTTCAGTTAAAAATCAGTTGTTGTTAATTATGTATACAATACCGCATACAGACAATCCTCCCCTAAAAATCTAAAATTGAGGCTATTTTGTCATAAAGTGTAAAAAAATGGAAAAATTTCTAGCTAAAAGAGCAATTCTTTTTTACACTGAATTTCACCGGTGACCCAAATTGAAATTGACACAAATTGGGTCAATTATTTTGCGCATTTTCCAATTTGTATTTACTCACCCACCACTAAATCGATTTCTGTATACGGCATTGATTATGTCAGCACATCACCAAATCATCGCATTGAAAAAGATGAGACACCTTGTCAAAAATGCTCCATTTTCTAATAAAAGTCTTGTACAGTTTGAAAATTTGTTAGTAATTGTATAAAACAATGGCGTTTTTCCTTCTGAATCCAGCACATTAACATCAGCTTGGTATTTAATGAGAACCTCCAGACATGCTTCCATCGCATCCAAATTTAAGTGACCACGAAATTCTTTTTGGAAAATGACAAGGTTGCAGAGAATAAACAGTAAATAATATCAAATCAATAAATAAGTCAAATATAAATAATTACCATTTTTAAAAAGGACATGTAGAGGCGTCTGTTGCAAACTGTCAGTTACATTTGGATCTGCTCCATTCAAAATCTTGTCTTCCAAAGCTTTGTGATCGTAAACTTGGGCAGCGTGGAAAATAGAGTAGGTACTTGAATAATGCAAATTATTTTGCTTGTAATAATTTTGATTATTACTATAATACATTTTTTATAAATCGGATTTTTGCATTGAATTCCTGATATTTTAGCTGATTGCGAGTCAAGCCGGCAGAATATCCGTTGAAATTTTTATTGCAATTCGACTTTTGGAATTGTGGAATCAAATGACAGGTAACATATGTCCTAAATGAAGTTATAAGTTGCAAGTTTATAATACAAATGATAAATGTATTTATATTTTTTATGGTGTTTGAAAATTAGCCAAGTGTCAGAAACACAATGGTTTGCAAATCAATAAAAATACATGGATTTTGTTTAGTCTAACTAATAATGTCACAACTTTTTTCATGTCATTTGACAATAATGTATCTATGAATATAAGTAATTTAGATAACATTCTAATGTATGCAATGTCAGTTTGAGGAAAACGAATTGTAATGCTGATATTACATGGGTGAAGATATGGATTTAGACACTAAATAAACTTGAGATTGAGTGGTTCGTTTGGTAAGGTTCATAGTTCAATTCAAAATACAAACCATATAATAAATAGTAATTATATAAAGAGCTCATGAATCTGAAGTTTTATATTAAGCAATCTCATCAACTCTATGCCAATAAAACCGGTTATTTCAACTATCAAAATGTTCATTCTCATTCTGCTGAGGGGTGATACGTTTTTATCAATAGTAATTGTATTTTATGCTATTGCAACTCCATAATAAAATATATAAGTTCACTAATTGATTTGGTGTGAATCGATTATTATTACTGATGTCTACCTAAACAAAAAATCTGTTTGCATTATCGCAGCAAGTTGTGTTGATATGATTGGAATAATTGACAGGTGGAGAAAATAGTACAGATTTCTGTTATCTGTATAAGTTGTTTGAATGAACTTGGTACAGTAATTACATCATCAATCTTTAATTGCACTCTAACATTAACAGTGACATTTATAAATCGACAAAAAGAACGTCAAAGTAAAATATTATGCAATAAGCGAATGTGCATTCGATTTAATTTTAAAAAGATTGATTTGAATTAAAATAATCCAAACACTCATAAATTAATAAAACATTTTTAACATATTGAGTTTTTTATGACTCCATTGAATCGAGTTTAGACATAATGTCATTCATTTTCCTTTCAAAATAAACCATTTTTCTCATCAACTGTTCATTAGTGTCTGCAACTGGGGACGCTGTTTCGTTATTATTTTCATTGTCTCCAAATTCCTCATGGATGATTTCTGTGTTACGCCTATAAATTATGTCAATCAATTTTGTTTGAATATATTCAGGAATTGCACATTTTGGATCATTTGGAACAAACTCGTAGAAGTATCTGAAATACACAAATAAATCATGTTAATATTAAACTCTAGAATAATAATATATCCTTTACTTCAGATAATAATTTAATAAAAACAGCTTACACTCCTTTTTTCAATTGTGCTGAAGTTATGACATAACAATTGATTCTGGTAAAACGTCCAACGATTAAGTCAATAGTGAATAGATTTTGAATTTTTTGAGACAGAATTGAAATTTTTGCTTTATGCTTGAGTATCTGCAATAAAAAACAAACAGTAGGTAATTGAATTTATAACAATTTGCAGTCAACATAATAATATTACAATAAGCCAAGAATGCATGATCGGATTCTAAAACATTTATTTTTAAAATGGATTAAATCTCACCTGAATATCGTTAATAGAAGTTCCAAGAACAAAATTCATGAAAACGATCACAATAATGATAATAAAACTAACAGAAAAAGTATATCCCATGGCCTTGAACCAGAAATAATCTTCTTTGGAGGCTGATAACATTTCTTCATACTCCGCCGTTCCGACGTCCACTGTCATTATGATATAACGAAAAACGCTATCTCTCTAAATTAAAAGTTTCAATTAATAATTAATAACCTATAATCAAATTTTTGAATACTATAATATAACAACTAAAATATAAAACACTTTCTTGCAAAAATAATAAAACTTACACTTTCAAACATCAGACGGAAACCCATGTAGAATCCAACTAATAGTGGCAAGAACAGTAAAACTATTCTTAAGACACTCAGCAATATCTATTTTAAAGGAAAATGTTTATTTTAATTTAAAAAAATACTAAATTGATCTTGTAAGCAAGGCCGTATACAGAGCATTTAGGGCAATTGCCTCCTCCGAAATCCTAAATAAAATTTTATTTTTACGCAAAAGTCCATAAAATCATATAATCCTTTGCGCTATGCACGAATTCTGTATATTTTATGATGATTGTGGTACGAATTGGCGCAATTCTTTGCGCTACGAGTAAAAATAGACACATTTGTACGGAATATTAGGATTTTGCCCCCTCCCCCAAAATCGATTTCTGGATACGGCCGTGATCCTGAGCTTGTGGCTTGTATTATAATTGATTTGTTTAAAATAAATCTTACTTTCGCCAAGACTTCTAAATAAATAGAGACTGCCGGAAGACTGCCGATTTGTAATAGAAACATAACAAATGCGAAAAATATTCCAAGCTAAAAAATACATCTTTGTTATTTTGCAGTTTTTTTAATCTATTTCTACAAGAAACGTAATTATTAGAGATCTTACAGCCGCAATGGGATACTGAAACGTGATATCGTAGAGAGTGTCGAATTGTATTCCAGGCCAAAGTGTCAATGCCATACAAAATAAGGAAAATGCAGTGACCCATGTACGCCATTGTCTTATGTAATTAAAGTCCATTCGGAGAAACATGTAGGTTTCGATTAAAGACCAAATTCCTACAATTATAGCTAAAAGGTAAGCACATAAAGAAACTTGCCACTTAATCACGCATCTATGATCTTTTCCAGCATTTATCGAAGTTACTGTTGATGTTGAAGGTTCTGTAACTGTAACTGTTTCAGAGTCAGTTTCATATTCGCATGCATAAAAGTAGACATAGTACACGAATGCCATGTAGCAAATAGGAAATATTACCTACAGTTAGCAAAAAAATCATTGCAGCAAATTAAATAAATTACTATGCACAATACCAAAACAGTTTTTTCACTAATTAAATACGTATTTCAAAATCTGAAGATTCATGCTTTCTCACAATTGCAATGTAGAACAGCAAAAGTTGTTTTGTAACGCGATGGTATTTTAGGTGGAGAAATGAAGACAGTAACGGATGTGTAAACAATTTCTTACGAGTTCCATGATCTCCTTTTAGTAAACTCTGGAGAAATGATGTTTCCCTTTGATTTGCACCGGCCTTGTAATATTTTCTGTCTTTCTCGCCCTGCTCATGATATTCTACGAACTGTAGAATTGGTCTAGAATTGTTATTTTAATTTTTATACTCATTAAGAAACTCAGTTAGAACTAGAACAGAAGTATAATATAAAAATATATAGGCATGTACATAAAAAATAATATTTAATTATTATCTGTATGTGGAGAAATAATATTATTTGTACTATTGATGGATTGAGTACCTCCAATCTAAGCGAATTTTAGACTCGCACTCGACATCCGATTTTATGAGAGTTACAGAGCTATCAAAAATATCCCGTAGAACATCCGGCATTTTAAGTGCCATTTGAGTGGCTAAATCGTAATTAGATTTGCAGAGAGCTGAGTCAGCTGAGCTGAACAAGACATAAATGAAGATTATTAGGAGTGCACGTACAAAAATTGGAATTAATTTATTAATTATTTATTAATTGACAAACCTTTTTGCCAAGTCAGCTCCATTGTCCAGTAGAAGTCTTGAACATTCAGGAAATGTGTTTGTGATAGCATAATAAAGTGGGGTTTTTTTCTCGCTATTAATTGCATTTACATCAGCTCCATTTTTTATGAGTATTTTTAGACACTTTTCCATTTCTGGTCGATGGAGATGACCCAGGAATCCTGCGTAAATTTCAAAATTTACCGGATTACTTAGCTATTTTATAAAATAATTTATTAATCCGCTTAAAACATTAAAAAAATATTAATCGCTCCTTACCATCTTTTAAAAGACAATGAAGAGGAGTTTGTTTTGATCCGTCGACTGTATTCGGGTCAGCCCCTTCCGCTAATTTATGTTTCAATGCCTTGTATTTGTATCCCTTTGCAGCCTCATGCAGCGGATAACCATCACCCAAATACGGATTTCTAAATCCATACGTCTGGAATGTAATCCCACCATCGATGTCCATTATTTTAAATTTGCTTCGATTAGCCAAAAGTACTTAAAAATTGCGTGAAAACTGTAAACAAAATATTTGCCTAGGTATTTTTTACTACGAATAAATCTCACTATCATTTAATTGACAAAAGAATTTTGTATGTAGGGAAAATTAATGAGGTTATTGGAAGGAACAGGAATGCATAAACATTTGAAACTGGGTTAAATAAACCCTTCCTTTGTTTGAATCAATTGCAATTTTGATTACGATAAGATAAATTAAACCAATTACATTGATTAGCAAAAGGGCAGCCGTGACATAAACATCGGTAATTTCGGTACTTACTACATTTTTATTGTATTCTCAAGTTCACTAAATAGCCAGTACCACCATGTTCATTATCTATTTACAAAATTATCAACCATTTTGTCGCTGAAATGAAAACAGAAAATTGATTTGCCTATAATATATCAAGCACTATAGAGCAAAATATTGAGTATAGATGTTTCGAATCTTGTGTCAATTCATTGAATACGATTTTAAGTTAATTACAGAATACATGTAATAAATAATTTTTTCAGCTTTGCTTTTAATTCAAAAGGAGTTAGGAAGAGGTTTGCTTAGGTTGAAATGCTTTTATAACGTATATCGGGATATTATTTTTGTAAATTATTACTTAATTATTATTGTATCATTTTATGTATTATGTACCTTATTAATATTCAAGGATATAAAAAGAACAACTGTCCCCTCCTGAAATTTTGAAACCTGCACCAGATATTTTATGTTTTATAGCTTTATTTTAGAAAAAGTGTTCACCTTTTTGAGAGTTTACTTCTCCCAACAATCAAGTTTTGTATATGGCCTAAAATATGTGTAAAATAAATGTACATAACAGATTGAACGGAGGATGCGGACTTTAGAAATGACGGTTTATTACAATTATTAATCATTACCATTAAAATCAATGGCGTAACAAGAATTTTGAAATGGGGGATTTTATTGGGCAACCACTCTCCTCGTCGTACAAACTGGTGGAGAGTGGGGATGCCCACACGGTAGACATACGTCCGTGATTGAGGGACCTTGATGGTACATTGATATTGATAAAAGTAATGGTAAATAAGTTTATTCTTACATTGATAGTTAACCTAATCTAATCATTTTCACATTTGTGGTAACACAAATGGATGAATTAATACAATACATGTCAATGGAATTGTTTCCTTTTAGATATCAGCGCCGATTCATGGCGGAGTTATTTATAATGCATTAAACGTTTTTTACAGCAAAGGTGCGTGCAATCATATTTCATTGTATAATTAAATCAGTTAATTCCAGTACGTGTGTTTGATATTATTCTCGGTTAATCAGTCTAAGCTGCAAAATAGAAAATTAATTGCCAATAGTCTAAGCAAAATTAGGAGAACTTGCTTGTTGCGAGTAAAAGTTTTTATTATAATTTTTACAAACCAATCAATTGTCCAGTTAATATTCAAAATATCATACTCTATACGTTCGACAAATCTCCTATCATGGAGGTACGCACGACGAATGAAGGTGGTGGGGGTTGTTCG
>JAQFYB010006692.1:0-11825 GCA_034694085.1 Pogonognathellus longicornis
ATATTTAGTGTTTAGTGTAATTATTATTTTGAAATAGTTGAAAGTGAGCTTCTGGATAGAAAAATTTATCTCTTAGTTTATGTACAATCGTCGAACATCACAAAATGTCAAGCAGTTTCCATAAATTTGTGTCGTCACAAGATTTTGAAATTTTTGGACATCTAAAATTTTCGAAATGTTAAAAAACAATTCTAAAATCAAAATATTTTTAAAAATTTGATTTTCATTTTGAAAATTGTGAAGAATTTGATTTTTTATGCCAATCGTCTCAAACATCAAATGTTTTGGTGATCATTAACATTTAGGGTCACATTTTGGTACCAAGTGGTACCTCACTATGGTACCATACTGAATTTTAAATACTCTCATTCAATTCGGTTCATCAAGCAGTACCAAGATTATTAATATCGAATGTTTTGGTGATCATTAACATTTTGGGTCACATTTTGGTACCAAGTGGTACCTCACTATGGTACCATACTGAATTTTAACTACTGTCATTGAATTCTGTACATCAAGGAGTACCAAGATTATTAATATCAAACTTTTTGGTTATCATTAACATTTTAGGTCACATTTTGGTACCGAATGGTACCTTATTATGGTACCATACTGAATTTTAACTTCTGTCATTGAATTCTGTACATCAAGGAGTACCAAGATTATTAATATCAAATTTTTAGGTGATCATACATGGAGGACATACGACAACAAATTGGAAAATTTTGGGCAGCCCCTAACACAGTGCACCGTTTCCAGCTGCTGCTTACGTAGACTCTTTGCGAGACCACAAACGAAAGCAAACTTCATATAATTGTATACACATATGGAACAGCCGTAATATCCACCGGCTTTCGGAGCAAGTGAGTGAAATGCTTTGGTTTCAAGTAATTTTTGTCCTCATAATATTTTGAAAAAGTTAGTCAATGAAATAAAATTCTAAATGCAAAAAAATATTAACAACTTTAATTATTTTCTACTGAGGTCACAAAACGCAAAGCAATATTTAGTATTTAGTGTCACCATTATTTTGAAATTGTTGAACGGATTTTTCTGAATAGAGAAACTTCCATTATGTCTGTTAGGTTATGTACAATCGTCGAACATCACAAAATGTCAAGCAGTTTCCATCAATTTGTGGCCTCCAAATTGTTTCAAATATTTGTGCAATTAAAATTGCGAAATGTAAAACAATATTTTTAAAAACTTGGTTTTCATTCTTCCTAACCTAGGTATTTACTTTGATGAGATTCTGAATTTTAATGATCATATAAATCATGCAAAGAGTATAGAAAATCGGTTTTTGACATAATATCAAGAGAGATCATTACCGCTTTAATGTTGTTTGAGAAGTGAGCAAGGAAAAATCAAGGAAAAATGAAACGTGAGTGGTGGACGATATTGGTAAGCACAACATGCTGTGTGTTGTGGGTGAGAGGAGAGCAGGAGGGATTGTGCATTGTGTATGGCATTGGCTACACTGATTTAATTCCATCCAATCTGAATGCCGGTGGACTATTCTCAAGTCAAACGTAAAACAACATTAAAGCCCTAACGACCCTTCTGTATTAACCATTATTCTATGTAAATCATGTAGTTAAAAAAATGTTTCTCAGATCTTTAATACTACTGAGATTTAAGAGATTTATTTCACCAAAAGTTATGTTAATCGTTTTTCGGTCAATTGTATTCTCTGTGTTTATGTATGGCTTACCACTTTACTCGGCTACTGCTCAATACAATCTTTTAAGAATTCAAAATACAATTGACCAGTTTCTGCCGAGCTATTATTATACAAACAAGCATGGAAGACCAATTCAAACTGGTAATAGAAATTCCCCGAACATTGAATTTATACATTGTACGATAAGTTTAATTTGCTCACGGTATATGAATATATTCAATATAACCTGCTTACTTTAATATACCCGCTAATTTACCAAAACAAAAATTTGTATCCTGATGTTATACTGCTTCCTTTAATTTTGTAATGAGGCAAAGGGCTAATAAGCATGAACTTGATTTGGTATTACCGATGGGTAATTGTGAATTATTTAAAAAACATTCCACTCATTCACTTCCACTCACTCGTAGGAGCATTTTTGAGTGGAATGCATTACCAAGTCATATTCGCTCTGCTAATCAGGGCCGTAGCTAGGATTGCCATATGGGGGTGCTTGATATAAGACGAGGTTTTTATAAAATTACAATAGTTAAAATTTTGTATTACCTAGTAAAATCCTTTTTATTGAAATGGTTATAATTAGTCAGATATTATGTAATAAATATTGCGAAAATAAATAGGTGTTACTTTGAGCATGTGGTATATTATATTATTACGTTATACACAATTTTCAATTAAAGTTAATCGACTTCACATTAAATAACAACAATTAAATTACAAAATAAGTCGTAGTCAACAATAATTAGCTATAACTAGCATTAAGTCAGAAAATACCAGTAAAAGTACAGAATTAAGTCAAAGAGCAATATACATACATAATTGAAAAGAATCATACAATGACATTTAAAAAGACTAAGACAGATTACGCTTACTCTTTATGTGCTCGACTAGAAACTTTCGAAAACTACCTAGCGTATTAGCAGCAGGGCCGTACTCACTAAGGGTGCTGAGGGTGCTTAAGCACCCCCCAGATTATTGTGGCTTACACTAAAATTATTGGCACTTCCTCCATTAATGAAATTGATACAGATATTATTCAACCACGGCCTTTTTAAAGCTGACAATTTGTGAACGTAAATAACTCAGTGTGTAAGATATCATTGTTTGCAATCTCACCGCTTAGAATATAACTTTGTCTCTTATTTTAGGATGCTGATGTTTCTCATTGCTGTCATTTTCTGATTTAGAATTGTAAACATAAGCATATAATTGTAACTAAAATACATAAAGCAAAATATTTTTTCCATTCTTGTGTACGAAACCACAGACGTATCAACAAAGCAGTAATTGTATCGCGTGTACGCTATGTTGATTCTGATTCTCATGAAATCAACAAAGATTTTAGAAGTTCGTTCTGGGAAACGATCTGGTTCACCAACATGGATGTTCCAAAAAACATTGATCCAATCATCATCAAAGTTTAGACGCATAAATTGATTAGTTAAACACCTATTCTCAAGTTTATGTGTTGCATTGTATACGTTATTTTACCAAAAAAGTGCACAAAATCGCAAAAATGTTTGCGCTACGCGCAAATTTAATCCATTGTAGATTAATTTCGGCCTAAAATAGCTCAAATTTTTGGCGCTTCACGCGATAATGGATACATTTGTGCATTTTGCTGCTATTTTGTCTCTACCAACGTAATACCTACAAATACGACCTTGGGAATAGTACCTTCTGTTCCTCAGAGCCAAGACAGACTTGTTACTGCACTGATAGAAGAAGTACTTACCGAGTTTGCTAAAGCAAACTCGGTAAGTACTTAGTAACATAGTAAAAATAGTTATTTCCGTATTTTAAACGATTATACTAAAATCACAATTTGATGCTCAAATAAATGGAATACAACATGAAGTAGGTTTTTGTTGGATACCTTTATTATTATTGCTTTTGCCCAACTCGTTTTCAACAACTCGTTTTCTCATATCATAAAAATCTGACAGCTCGTTATAAAAGAATATCGAGTTGTCAGATTTTATGATTACTGTCAAACGGCATTATATTCAAATTCATTCATTCAATCCAAATTCACTCATATTAACATAATATAAACAAAATTGATTCAAATAAGTAGACGCGATGATAAATGAGCAATATGATCGAGGTATATTGGCATTCCTTATCAGAAACATTTGGGTTGAGACTTAATCATGGTGTACCTATATACTTACCTAGTTCATTTAGTTTCCAGCTGTCAACCCGTTGCTTACCCGGTTTTAGTGATATTTTAATTTATTTTTTAATGCTCAAAATAGTGCACTTACCAATACAAATATTCAGTGGCGGATCTTCATACGGGTTTTACGGGTCCAAACCCCCCCCCCCTGTTATATCTCAGTTTACACTAGATAAAAATCAAAAATTATTCAATGCGGTTAAATACCTATTATATTCACCAATGTTCACTAGAATTTCCTTCAAAACCCCCCCTGTTATAAATCCGCCACTGCAAATATTCAAAACTGACAACATGTGTTATCTTGCAAAACACATCAAAATACCAAAGCCATATTATTTAGGATTTTTTTCGGAAGAGGCAAACTGTCAAAATAATATATAAAAGTGTCTATTATTGCGCGTAGTGCAAAATATTTGAACTATTTTAGGCAGAAAACAAACTTGAATGCATTAAGTTCGCGAGAAGCGGGAAAAAGTTTGCTATTTTGTGCACTTTTTGAGGAATAGTTACTGTTTTGGGGCTTAAGCTTTAAAAACCCAACCGGAACCGTTGATCGTATACCTGGCTCGAAGCGATGTTTAAAAAAATGATACATAGAGACAATACTATAATTTAATTTACAAAAACTAACATCTCTCGTGTAAGAGTTAATTTCTCACTTCAGATCTTGGCTTAGATCTGATTTAACAACCTCTCGAATGTTTCAATATAAACCCGTTTGATATAAACACAAAATGACATCATTTTGTATTTGAGAAATTCAAAAGATTTTTTAATGAAGATCATTATTTTAGTTCTAGACAATACTAACACCTCCAACAGAAATACGAGGCAACATACAAAAAGTAACCCAGAAAGAATTGCGAAGGCCGTATATATTCGTTCGAGTAATGACATTGCTATTGGGCGACTATCAAAATATTCTTCCCGATCCGCGTATTCAATTACATCGTTGACATCGACATAAGTCATTGCTCTACCAAGAAATTGACCCACACCAGACGAAACAAGCCTTGCATAGGTATTCTGTAAAATGTTTTGGAAGCGATTGCTTGTGGAAAAATATGATTCTTGGGAATGTATTTTTTCCTTCAGAATGTAAAAATGCGTCCGTCTGTATGGGAGTAACTTCACGAAATCCGATGTTGTGACAAAAAAAAGTTTATTATATTGACAGTATAATAAATTATTGAGCAGCGAACCTTCTGTATGATTTACTGTAAACACAACTTTTGAAATATTTCGGTCATTGGAATAATGCGAAAGTAGCAGATTGTATACTGGCATGGTTTTTAATTCACCATGGTGGACGTAATGGAAAAATTTAAATCCTCGATCAAGGAGTTGAGTAAAATTTTCCAGAGGTTCTTCTTGAAGGGGCACTGTGAATTCACCTTGGACAAAACATTCATAACACACAGAAAAGAACCAACCACCAAATGCCAAAAGTAGCAATATTTTACGTGAAACAGGACTATGATCCTGTCTCATCATTAAAGAAATCCCTGTGAGCCAGGAAAATGTATGGCGAGACTTTTTCACTCTTTTAACTTTGAGAGTGTACAAATAGGAATACATTGTGAATGAGAGGTATACAAGACCAATGAGAATCCAACCGAGGTTGCTGTAACCAATGTTGACCCAATTCAAAAAATTCGAGAAATAAATTTTAGTTTTGTAAGAATATTGAATATGCATTGATATTTGTTCTAGAAAAACTAATTTCTCATTGAAATAATATCCAGGAGTACCCGTGCGTGTAATAATATTTGCATCTCTCGTATATGTATTAGTGAAAACCGTTGTAAAATTCCATTTTTGTGACAATATTAACACCTCAGTTTTTTCAGCCAAACATAAATGATTTATCGAACGGCGTATATTCTCATAAACTGAAATGCCACATGCTTCATTAATATTATGATAGTACCCGTTGATTTTAACAATAATAATGTTTTTGGCTCCGTTATTTGATTTAAGAAGCCAAATGGACTCCCACTTCAAGGGATTTAGATTTTGCGCCGTGAGGGGAAATACATTCTCACCATATCTTGACCTAATATACAAACTAAAAGTAAAATGTTGGTCCACAAATAATATTATCAATTTTGCTTCAAACTCCCTCGTCCATTTACTCGCTGTTTGCAGAAACGTTCGCTGGTATATTAAGTCGTGAATAGTTTCCATTTGGCGAATGAGTATGAAGTAACTGTTTTCTCTCATACCACGAAAACTATACACAGAATAGAAAGATCGAACGTCTAAAGATGTCATTAGAACGTTAACATCGCATGACTCTTTGCTAATCATTGTGGGCTCGTTGGCCTGTTGTTCCACTCTTTCTATAATGTTGATATCCGAATAAACTGTCCATGGTTGAGAGAATTGATTGTTAAACACAAATGCGTCTACTAAATTAAAAGTGTGTGCATCTGCGTTTTTATCAAGTGTTAAATGAAAATCACAATTTTTGAAATATTTCAACTGGACAGGAAAAAGTGGTAGATCAGAAGCAGATGATGATTTTAATGCCACAATGAATATGGATAAAGTGACTAATGCCATTTCGGAATATTTTTAGAAAACCAATTCTACGGTTAAACCAAACAAACAGATGGTTAATTTCAACAGATTTTATAGATAAGTTTACAAAAATTAATTGAAATGCCCGGACAGAGTCAAAATGTTCTAATCTATGAAAAATATTTTCTTCGATGAAAGTTACATAACAGCTTTTTTATCTGCACAGTTTTCAGGAAATGAATTTTATTGTAGAATATAAATAAGGTAGTCAAATACTGGAATGAGAATTGCAGGAAGAGGAAGGAAATTTATAATAAATAATATAGTGGCTGTATCTATTATGCATAGAATCGTTCAATCGTTTCTCGCATTTCCTCGTTCTTTACTTCCGCTTCAAACCGTGTTTGCAACCCGGTCCGCACAATCTAACGAATCCTAACGTCATAAACCATCAACTTTAACATTATATACCCTCATGCATCATGTGTACCAAAACCTAACTAGGATCATGTTATGTTAACATTAGTTTACAAAGCTGTCATGAAATCATGTATTCGAGCCTGATCATGTAAGCACCACATAATTACAGCTTCCACCTTTTGTGAGCAAAAATCCACCTTTTAAGTAATTTTTAATTGTCAAATAGTAATTAATGTTATTTTACAATGCGTTAGTCACTGCTATTGACGAGCTCTCTACACTGTAGCGCAACACAGAAAAACTAAACAACACTTCATCCTGACTCATCTATTAAAATAATAACTATTGAAAGAGGATTTAATTTTTTGTGTTGCGCTACAGTGTAGATGAGAGCTCGTTTTCAATGTCAGTGGCGCTAATGTAAACTATAGGTAGGAAGGCAAATGCTGTCCACATAAATTGAGTTAGATATTATGTTATTATTAGTATAGATATAGATATTAGATATATGTTAGGTTAAAAATTAACTGTACTTAATAAAATTGGATCGTTTTAAAGATGGGTGATATATTCATGTTTTCCAGGGTGGGACTTTAACAAATTTGAATAAGGTGCAGCATTGTTTACTGAAATGTGTACATCATTATCCAGCTTTCCACAGAGAGTCCCATCTTTCTGTTCTGCTATCAAAAAATCTCTACAATAGATTAAAAAAACAATAATTCACATCAAGGATGTTTTATAATTTTTTATGTCCTCATTTTTGGTAAAAATACGCAAAATACGTTAGCCAGGTGTGAAATAACATTTATTTTATTAAATAAATGCCTCAGCCGCTTAATAGTTAAACATTAATGTTTAATAAAAGTTAACATGAAATCCTCTATTATCAATATAATTAGATAATTAAAAAAAGCCAATGTGGCGGGTAATAAATGTATTTCTTGATGTTAGTTTAACAGTTCCTAGTTTACGATCAATCATATTTATAAGTATCAGATATTCAGAAATCATAATTTGTGAGAGAACGAAAAAAAATTGTTTTGTCAATTACTTGTGTAGCACTTCCATCAATTCCGCAAGCCTCTCGTCCGTTTCAATAATACTGGAGTTGACGCAGGCCTCAAACGAAATAAATCCATAATTTGTCATACTTGCTACAAAAAAACCTATTCAACAAACAACTTAATATTTGTAAATTGAAAAACTTTCGATCTTCAGATTTCTAATCATTAATTTCACGATTAAATTCTACCGGAGTGTAACATGGGCGCAGGAACACTGATAGAGAAACCTTTTTCCATATACTGGCATCCGAAAGCATCTTGGCAATCGGACGACGTCGGAAGTATAGTTGCCATCAGCGTGACAAATTGTTCAAATTTGTGAACAATGGGAAGTGGGAAACATGCCATCAAGTTTAGAAAAAGTATTGCAGATATCGGTTCAGTTGATGATTTCAAATTTTCGTAATGGGAATCAATAAAACGAAGCCTTTCTAAGGAATCCGACACTCCAACGGGTAAAGGAAACAAAACAAACGTCCTGGAAGAAAACAAGTACAAATATTGGTGCGATTTGTTAACCACATTTATTAATTAAACAGAATTAAACATTTCAACTGTCGCGAAGTATAACTTGGTGTCCTATACTTACATGTGATTACATAATCGCCCTTTAGGATGATTCGGTAAAGGAAGAGGCATATTGCAGTAAATAACATCTGGGATTTTGATACCTTTCATTTTCATTGCAGCTATTACAATACTGGTAACTCCGTATAAAATGACGGACACCAATGATACGTTAAACTTTCGTCTAATTGCTTTGAGGTTATCCACTGGTATCAATTTTGATTTCGCATAATTGTTAACTCCAGTAAATCGACTCGGTTTTGTACACCAAGGGGTTTTATCTTTGTCGTTAACTTCAATAAATGTCTTTATAATATCATATGGCGCTTTAGTGACTATAACAAGCATTTTAACCACTTTTGAAATTAAATTAATTTTTCGTCTTGGAATTTCAGGTTCATTTGTCACTATGAAATTTTTGGACATTTTGTAATGTAGTTCTCTGTATGAAAGACCGTCGCCAAGAGAATGATGAAATCTCCAAATTACATAACAGCACTTAATAGTGCTTGATGATGAGTTTGATTGGTATTTATAATTTGGAATGATGACATATTCCCATGGACTTTTATTTTTTCCAAAAGGAGATTCCAATTTGAATTTCTTAAGTTGGGTGATCCAATTTTCATCAATATATGATGGAAGTGAATTTTTTTCATCGTAGTATTTGACGTGATATTTTAAGTCAAAATCAGAGTCTTCTTTCCAAAAGGCATAACCCATAAAGGGTGCGAAGTATTGACGAAGCCTTTGGTAGTTAGAATCTTGTAAAACTGTATCAAAAAATGTAATGGCGCTTTCTAAAATGTATTCACTTTCTTCTTGTACACTGGTCATGACTATTATTTCCTTTGGATTTGTGTGCCAATTTTCAAAATGTTGGCCAAAAATCAAATCTAAACCAGATACAATGCCAACCAGTTGAGGACGAAATAATTTTGCACAGATAATAACAAAATAACGCCAAATAAAAATTGGTGGCACAATTAAAATGCATAGCAACGTCAATATACTGCTAAGAATAATAAGTAAAAATTGGTAAGCCAATTTTACAATAAATGAGAAATAGCAATTGGCGTGCATTTTTAATTACCTGCAATATTTCTTATAAAGGAAAAGGAGTATTAAATAATTTTATGTGCAATAGCTTTTATTTATAGAGATTGCAATGTAGAATTTATCGACGTCTACAGTATCTAACTGAGTGTGAGTATGTGTATTTCAGCATGATAAAAGCATGAATTAAACATTATATTGCGTCATATTATAGTTTATTTTAACTTGATCTTGTTTTCCTCATTGTTTTGTGGAGGTATAATGTTTTGTAGGATAAATTGAACTTTATCCTGACCAGTGTAAGACTTACATACAATAAAAAATGCAATAAATCTCACCCCACAAGTTATAACGGCTTAGGATACATGATTTGATTGTCCATTGAGATTCCTCATTCACTGTGGTCTGTGCTACAGAAGCATTGAAAATTAAATAAGTACCTAGCATATGCAATATGTTATCAATACTTGGAATTCCCACGGCTTAAATTTTCATTTACACATCTATAATTAATTCTTTTTCAAGGACCACAAACAGGTCTATACAATGGATTTTACATTCCGTAATTAAAAAGTTTCCTGTACTTGGTATTTCTGTGGGCAGTCACAATCTCACAACGTGTTTGCTTCGGTGATTTAGAATAAATGAGATTCTTCTCTCTCTACCTAACAAATGCATATTATTGCTAGCGATTCCAGAATCAGCATAATTGCAATTCAAAAACTACGGATCAATTTTGAAACTCTTTTATATATTCACGAAAATATATACCAACCAAAAAAATAGATTCTTAAAATGTTGAAATAAAAAGTTAATTTTCGGGTATTTGCCTTTGTGCATTATCATTGCGTACGAAGGGTTTTACCAATGTATTAAATACAACTGATTCGACAAACCAAAAATTTTACACTCAGATATACAAACTAATACTATGGGATAATGTTTACTACGATACTGATTCATTTTAATTGCAAATTTTTTATCTTCATGTCTTGATATAATACAATTATTTTAAATTCAGGAATTTCAAACTTTCACAATCACAATTATTTGACAGTGTTGATTTTTCTACAAAGTCCGAGGTACTAAAACATTGTGTCAACCGTGGCATCTGGGATTATTTTCGTAAAAATTGAAATGTCATACTTGCTAAACTTGTGTTTGTCAAGTTGTCATACAATTAACATACAACATACAACAATGTAATGTTAATTGTGTATGACAAAAATGAGTCCATTAATCCATGCATGCGCGTAGCCAGTATTATAACCTGGGGTGCACCGAAAAATTGTATGCAGAAATCCATATTTTGTAAAAGCTAAAATTTCAATATGAAGGTGTACAAAGGTGTGCAATTAAGTAACTACATATTTGAATGTAACTTTATTGCCATAAACATAATTTGATACGCTATATTGATGGGTACACTATATAGATCAATTTCTGCTTTACAAAAGATTCGCATGCGATTTTTTGTTTGGTTTTATTCATGACGGACAAGCAAATATTAATTCTCCATACGATGTGCCCTAAAAGTGTTATTACGTAATATATAATTAATCCACATGGTTGTACGGTAAAGAAGTCTTAAAACAAAATATATTAAGATTCCCAATTTACAAGCACTAGTACAAAACATGCACTGAAGGAAACGTGACACTAGATTGCCCACAAAACCACATTTACCTACACAGCAATTCTGTACACATACATCAATCACATATTAAAGTTCGGGGGATTTTCTGGATCAATAAAATTTCAAGGCATTCCGTGGGCCCCTCTTTAATAAAATGAAATTCCATTTATAAATGAAATGGTTCACACAGCATTGTGTAGCATTGCGTTTCATGTGCGGTAAACATGCTTGAAAAACTAAATGTATGCGTAACATGCATTTAAATGATTAGCATTTTTCACATTAATATCTTTAGACAAAAGTGAATTTCCGTTTCACAACAGTTATAAAATGTATTTCAGCCATGGTTTTTGTGCTGCACGATTCCAGGTGGATAAAATAGCCGCTACCGGAAGGCTTAGCTTAAACTAACAGCCAAAAAATTAATGTAGGTACCGTGACAATATTTTGAGTTCAACAAACACA
Source organism: Pogonognathellus longicornis (assembly GCA_034694085.1). Lineage (NCBI taxonomy): Eukaryota > Metazoa > Arthropoda > Collembola > Entomobryomorpha > Tomoceridae > Pogonognathellus > Pogonognathellus longicornis. The sequence goes on from JAQFYB010006692.1 coordinate 11,601, forward strand.
TTAAAACTTTCATTGCCTTTTTATCTCCAATAAATAAATGTAATCTACAAAATAACCAAAAACCCCATTGGCTTAATTGAATAGACTGCACATTGTCTACCGATACCACCTGCCGCTATAACATGTTTTATTAATGAATTTCGTAACAGGTGGGATTTTAATAGAGCACGAACAGTGCCTCATGCGATTGCACGTTGAGGAAGGTAAATTGCATGGCTATTTTTT
>JAQFYB010006693.1:0-11824 GCA_034694085.1 Pogonognathellus longicornis
TTCAGAAAAGGTTTGATTTTTGCAAACAGGGAATTTTGCAATTTAGGTCCACATTAAATATGGTTTGACAGTAGATTTCAAAACATCCTTTAGCTGCTACTCATATAATATAGATAATGTATATTAAGTGCCAATTTTCTTATTCAGATTCTTTAATTCAGAAAATCAATTTTAATTGACAATCAAAATTAATATATTTAAAATATTAGTACATCAATTCGATTGAGTCAATCACCGCTACGCAAGATAATGATCATCTGTAAAATAATAATGATGCCCCCCCCCCGCAACCAAATCCTGGGTACGGCTTTGGTTCAGACGCTGAAGTACACCAAAGTAAAATCTGTAGGCACCTCTGAATATTTTAAATTTATGGATATTCATGCATACTACATATACAACATTATTATTGCCGACTTACCGAGCTTCCGGAATGGTTTGAGGAGAAATTTCTATACATTTAGAGAAAAAGGATACAATAAAGTAGGTATGTAAAATGAGTTCTGTGATGAATCAATGCAGTGTCATGTCATGTAGAAGCGAAAGTAAAATATACACAGCAATTAATTCACAACAAATCGTAATTTGTATGGTTTGTTAGGAAAATGCAGGAAATCCGCATGGAAAGCTCATAACATTATGATAATAGCTGGCTTAAAGCGAAATGACAACAAACGTACTAAATTAGTTGTCATTTAATTCAATTAGCATCGTAAATTCGGCGTGATTGAAAATTCACGTTGCAACTTTTGGTATTTCATTTCATAGTACCTTAAAATTGTTACAATACATTTAAATCATCAAGTTGGTCATTCAGTGTTTTTAAATGAAAATATCTAGAGTATAGGTATTTACAATTTATGATTAGGAGAAAATGTTCATTACAATTTAAATGTGTTTAGGGATTGCAGGATGATGATTCGATGATCTGCTTTTAAACGAAATTCTACCGGATATTTGACTGGATCGTTAATTTATGAGTTCATTTGCACTTTTAATTTGTTTAGGTAATTGTAATGCTATGATTGAATTGCATTTTTCGACGTAAATGACGCTTTGTCTTTTGTTTGTTGTGATTTGAAAACTCAGACGCTAAACTGCCTGGAACTGCTTGAATCCAATTTGTAGGGAAATTTAATGTTTTAGTATATGATCGCGGAATTTGTCCTCGCATTCGGTTTTTATAATTCGACACTGTAGGTCTGTTGTCTCTAAGTGTGGTTTTTGATGGGATTTTTAGCAATTGTTTAAAATTTAGGAATAATGTGTTGTTGTGTACTTGAAGATTCTATTAGTGCAAAATTTTCTATTTCTTCTCCGTCTTTTGGGATATCAAAAAGACGAACCAGAAATCTTACTATGAAATACTTTGCTATAATTATCACAATAAATATTTTTCAATATAAATTATTTTATATTTGCTCTGCCGAATTGCTCCCAAATAATAACTTTGCAGGTAGGAACAAACATTTTGATTTACTGTATGAAATTTTGAAATTATTATAACGATTAATGAAATTGGTTTCTTAATTTTTGGAAATATTTGCTTATTTTTCGCAGAAGAGTTAAGTCCTGTATACAGTGATATAGAACAATACGTTGCAGGATTTAATTGTTCTCCTGCAACAATTCATGAATTTCCACCTGATGTGTTTACTCAAGAAGCTCGCCAAAGTGGCTACTTTGTAATTCATTTGCTAATTACATTTTATATTTTCTACGCATTCGCCATTGTCTGTGGGGATTACTTTGTACCTTCGGTGCACAGATTCAGCGAAGGTTTCCAGCTGCAATTCAGCTAATTATCAAACATTAATTAACACTCAAATTCTTGTCCATCTGAAAAAACAAAATAAAAATAAAAATATTTTCCCAACTAATATTACAGACCTTCAAATGGAGCATGATATTGCCGGAGCCACTTTAATGGGAATTGCTACGAGTTCTCCAGGTTTCTATTATACTTTATTTACGCTCCTTAAAAAAAGTCTCCAGTCTCCGACAAGAAAATAATTTGAAGGCAATTTCTTTTCAGAACTGTTCACAAATGTAGTCGGAACATTTATTATGAAAGGAGACATTGGAGTCGGTACGTGCAATTTTGACTAAATCCGAATTTTGTGAAAAATTCGGATTTGTGAAATGTGCGACAATGTAAAAAAACTTGTTTACTTTTTAGGAACGGTTGTTGGAAGTGCGGGGTTCAATTTATTGATTGTGGCAGCGTGTATTGGATTTGATGCTAAAGATGTAAATCCCTATTGATTATAATCCAACGGGCTATTATTTTTAATGAAAACTAGTAAAATGTGACGATTGTGTTTTTGCATTTTGCAATTGTTACAGCCAGTACGTTTGGATTGGTGGCCCTTTACAAGAGACATGTTTTATTACGGGATTTCAATTGTGGCATTATTTTTAGTGCTGTTGGATGATATTATAACATGGTGGGAGGCTACTATTTTCATTGTAATCTATGCACTGTACATTTTCGGAATGTACCATGACGCCGCCATGCTGACATGGACAGAGTCCACGTTTCGAATTGAAAAAACAATAGAAAATATGCTCAGAAGACGACGAAGGCGAAAACGAGGAACATGGACATTAGAAAATGCAGAAACAGCCAGAAATGAATTTAATTCTTCTAGATCTACCATTGTGACAATCAGTCAAACAATTTATCCAATGGAGGAAAAGGATCCACGTGAAAATCAAAGAGGTCGGAGCAGAAGTACAATTAATAAGCCTCAAGGTAATAAACATAATTTTTTGAAAAATTTTATTTTCGAAGTAAGGCAACTTCTGAAAGGAAATGATAATAATACAAACAGAACAGGAGAAAACAATGAAATTGCTTTCGTTTCCTTGCGGCGAAGGTTGGCTGGTGTGGTTTCAATGGATTATTGGATGGCCAGTCCGCTTAATTTTAACCTGGACAATACCAAACTGCCGTAATTTTCAAAAACTTTATCCTGTCGCATTTATAATGTCGACATTCTGGATTGGATTACTATCGTACCTTGCTAGTTGGATGATGACAATTGTCGGTAAGTACAATATAAAATTTTGAGAAAATTATAGGATTTTTTACCAAAAATTTTTTCTATTAGGACACACATTCCGTATTCCGGACACAGTTTTTGGTGTTTCCATCATTGCAGCTGGAACGTCTGTCCCCGAAGTTGTATCTTCGGTGATTGTAGCCAGAAAAGGTACGATTCAAGTTGTAAAATCTTGTAATATTTTATTACTTTAATAAAAAATATGAAAAATACTACATATATTTAAAATTGATTAGCTAATTTATTTCAAGTATCATTTATAAGTAAATAAAAGTATAAGTTTTTTAGTATTTTTGTTTTTCAATAATTAATTACATAATAGTTTATACTGCAACTACAAAAATAATTGTGCTATCAATTTTGATGTCTAGGATTGGGAACAATGGCGGTCAGCAATTCTATTGGATCAAATACATTTGACATTTTGGTTTGTCTTGGAATTCCTTGGTTGATTCGAGCCTTGATTGACTCCAAAGCTAGAATATACTCAACAGCATTACTCTACTCTACAGGTGCAATAAAACGTTTTCTCATTCGATATGAAACTATAAAAATATGAAGCTAATATTTTACTTTGCTAATTTTTAATTTTAGGTATGCTTATGGTCACTTTAATATTAACGTATGTCATGGTGGCCCTCAACCGTTTCTACATAGACAAAAAAATCGCAGTTTTTTCTCTTATTCTCTATATTATATTTCTTGTTATGGATTCTCTATTGGAATTGAATGTTTTGTTTGAAATTAACATGCCTGTTTGTGATTAACGTTTGTTGTGTTAAGAAATGAATGCCTTGCACATTGCATAATCAAATAGAGATGAATAAAAAATAGTGTCAGAAATTGACAAAAATGTATTTTTAGTTAAAATGCAACATTGGTGTAATAAGAATTTAGTAATTAAATACTTCTTTTTCTTACATTTCCCTGTAAATTATTTGGAATCCGTCAAGTTATCTTTGGAATGTGAGATGATCACTCGAGAAGTCCAGGGCTCATTACTCGCGTAAACGCTTTCACGGCGGTGTTCCCAGTCAGTAGCTGGCAGAAGTTGAGCTTGACCTTCATTTTTGCCTTTTTCCATCTTTTTCTTTCGTTTCTGTCTCTCTTTCTCTTTTTCATTCTTGTTTTGTTCTCCGGGCGCATTAACATTCGTTTTCTTTATTGCACTTTTGCCCTTCTTAACTTTTTTAAACTGTGAAATGTGTAGTTCCTTTAATGGTAGACATAAAAAAGAATTATTTTCAGACTCATATTACACATAATTTTTTAATTCATATTAGTCGAAGGTTTAGAACAATTTCAAAAATATGGGCGAGTAATTTATATTAAACACGCACAGTATCTTTTTTAGCAAGCCAAGCTGCAATCACACATGTTTTTATTGGCTCAATCGCAAATATTCCGAAAACCAATCCAAGTAAATACGTCATTGTTGTGAAGTACAGAGCAAGATTAACTCCCACGTGAGCATTCCAATATAAAGACACCACCGCCACACCACTGATACAGGCAACAAAATAAACTAAAAAACTGGTCCTGCAAACAAAAATTCACGCGAATAATAATAATAGACACTTTGCAATAATTATACGAATGATTTTTTTGCTAAAGGATTCAGTGTAATATTCAATGTACCATGCTGCTATTGGTTGCGGCCATTTACGAACGGGATTTGACAAAGGTAGATTACAAAGATGTTCACCCGGCATCCCATCAACTTCTTGAATTTGACAACGGCTGTTGATTCCAATAGCAATGTGTCCACCTTCGTTGATAACCTTGGTATCAGGACGGTGACGAAAACCTCTTTTTCCCATGAATAATTTCCGCTCTTTTTTTCTTGCCACGTATAGAGGGTGTTCAATTTGAAGTTTCCCCAAATCCTCCGACGATGAACTGTCCTCTTTGGTAATGACTATTTGTGGAACGGGCTTTGGAACCTTCAAATGCAACTTCCTTCTCATGAAACCTACCAAATTCTGTTCCTGGTCTTGGCTCCATTTTCTTATTCTTTGTAAAGGTCCTACTTCGTGAAAACCTTCGGCCAAATCTTCATTGTTCTCAATAATGGACGGATTTCCGTGCAATTTTGGTTTGGCTGCATTCTCTCCGATTTTAGTATTTGATCCGACTCTATGAAAGAAGAATGCGTTTTTATGTAGCAAAGGCGGAGGTTCTTCTATTACTATCGCTGGGGTGGCACTGGGCAATTTTTGAACGTCCGCAACCTTTTCTTTAAAGTAGTCTGCTTTTTTCATGTCCGTTGGACAAATGCCATGTCTTTCGGGCCGAGGTTTATTCAGTGTTTCTGAGAAATTGCAGAAAAAAGATTTTTTTGTGTGTTTTCTAAAGGATTTTTACAATTATGTCAAAATTTTTAAATACCTCGAATAGCTGCAAGACTATCTTCTGGACAATCATCTTCTCTCGCCAAAGACAGTTTTCTCTTTCGAGCCCTTTCCTTCTCCCGTTCAGCACGATCTCTCAATGAAGTTGCGATCACGTAGTCCATTTCATCCAAATGAACTTCATACTTTATTTTTTCTCTTATTTGTCATGCAAATTACATTTCAAAATTAAAAACTGCATACAAACGTTACAAATGTTGGCTTTTTCACTTACCGGAAGAATACAACAACAAAGTACATCACAAAAGATGTCAAACAAGAAGAAATGAATGCTGCTGGCACTATATGACAAAACCAAATCGTTGCTGACGTTTCTCCATAAAGGCTATCACCTTTTGTACTCTGAAATAATTAAATATATAATCTAAATATCGAACACGGAAATTAATAATTAAAAAAGCTCTTTTCATGATATACCATGTTTTGTAATTATTAATAATTAATTTCATACCAAAGAATGGTCAAGTGTTTGATGAAGTGGAAAGTTGTTTGGTTGCATATCTTTACCAGGCATAAAAATTGTCACTGAAAAAATTCAATTGCAATGTAATTATTTCATAATTTGATAGAAATGTCGACTAGATAAGTTTCAGTAGCTGGGTTTTTGCGGGTGACTTGTATTTGTTCATATTATTCATTGATAAAATACTATTTTCTCTCAAAAACTTGCTTGTTAAAATGTATGTTAAGCTGAAAAGGACGATATGTGATATGGACGCAGTGCATAGTCGTTGTTTGACATTGTATACCGCACGATGATTCCTGGGATTATGTTTACAAAAATCAAATATTCTTTAAAATTATGGATGTAAAACAGATAGGTAATAATTTTTTGAACACAGATAAAATACAAACAGGGATTTATTATAAAATACATTTACTAATTGTAATTGTAAGTATAATACCTAGTCAAATGATTATTTATACTAACCAATTCCAAAATGAGATATATATGTGTTGCCCATTGCGCCATTCTCTGCGTAGCCGCCGGTAGTAAGTAAACCAAAAGCTGGTTAGTTCTTCATCATTTGCTGCTTCAAAAACCTTACCACTTACACCTTTGATACCCGCATTTTGCCCATTGAAAAAATAAGCTTCATTTGAAACGGCATCTCGAATAATAATGCTCTTACATTTCCTGGAAAAGGTTAAAATATTTTTTTATTCGTCCTATGGAATTGGGGATGCAATACATTCTTGTTCCCGAAACAATTGCAATGCATGAACCATAATTTGGTTATTGATTTACAAACCAAAATGGAGATCGACCCGCTATTGTCGTGGACAAAATAGCTGCCCGCAAACGACCCATGTAACGATCTTCGGTGATTAAAAATTGTTCACGACATTTGGGCGCAAATAACTTAGCAGACTCATCCATGTTTTGGTCTTGCAAACAGTGAAGCTGTTTTGAAGTTAGATTTCAAAATAAATATATTTTTTTGTAGATGCAGGGTGTATAAATTATAGAATTTTATATCAAAAGTGAAATATTATGGAAACCTTTCCTGGGAATTGGCCGATAACTCGTAGATAAACATCGGAGCTACACACTGTTTTGTACATAACCTTTGCACTGAGGAGTCCATTACCAGTGAAAATGCTCACAAAAAGCTTGCATTTCCCAAGACTGACATCTGGATCGTGTACTCTGACCAAATCATGTCTCTGAAAAAAACAATATTCGTACATTGTATATTATATACCATGTCCGTTTCGGCAGTCAAATTTTTTTAAGCCATTTTCGTCGTATTAAATGAAATAATATTGCTCTCTGTTTGAAAACAGTTAAAAAAGTGAGTATCTCCTTATATTGTGTAATTTTTTCCCCATATTTAATTAAAAGCCAATAATAATTGTGACACATTTATCTTTATCATCAAATTACTTTTTTGTGGAACGATTTATGCGTACTGTAGTGGAGATAAGAAACAGTCAAAAATGTTATCAAGCTGATGACGCTACCGCTAAAAATAATAGCAAGTCCATTTAGCACGAGATCTTCTGTAAGCTTCTTTTGGTAGTATGATGGCATGTTAAGAATAACAAAGTGACTTTTTTGCGTAAATGTACCTGACTAGTGGAACCACCTTTTATAATGATCTTGTTTGTCATTTCATTGTACTGAATAATATTGCGACGACATAATGCTAACGAGATTCTGGATGAGAGAGTATGCAAAACTCAAAAGGAAGGAGTATATACAGTCTAATTATAACCAGAGAAACGAAGAATTTGCTTAGGATGTTTCATTTTTGCTATAAATAGCAGAGTATTAATAATTACGTGGCAATTTATTAGAAAAAATTGTTGTCCTTATTAAAACAGTCTCATTAGTGTTAACAAACATTTGTGGTCTCAGCCAGACACAACTGGATAGATGTTATCGCTTTGTTATTAGATTAGAAGATTTAAAATGTGAATCACGCATTTTGTGCCCTACACACCAGGTGCGTAGCCAGGAATGCCAGGATTATAAGTTGGGAGTGCACAGCAAGTTGTGTACAGAAATCGATTTCCGAGAGGGCAAAATCCGAATATGAGGTACAATTGCGCCCATTATAGCGAGTTGCAATGGAGTCAATTAGGCCAAAACCTACATAAAATGTATCATATTCACGCGGAGCTCGAATTTTTTTTCCATGTTTTTGAACTTGTTTGTGTGGCAAAATAACCTTTTTTTGAGATCGAATGCATTCTAGGGAGTGCACTTGCACCCTGTGAACCTCCCCCTGGCTACGCGCATGCTACGTACGATATTCACAATCACAGTTCCTGTCAAAGTCATAGATATTTCATTTTCACAGCATTACTTTCCGAAAAAAATTATTTCACGTTGCGCAGCACTTAATTTACAATGCACACATACTTAATGAATTTTTGTCCTGTCATGCCCAGCAGGTTAGTGAATCAAAAAAAATTCTATACAAATGGTTAGATATAGTATTGTAGTATTTTTCCTATTCGTGTCTGTGATGAGACGAAACTGCACAATGAGGAGAACACCAGCCATAAAATTTAATGTGACCTTCGCTTTCTCGATTACGACACAATCTCAATATGTGGACATAGTACAAATATATTATTATTATTACTGCCACCGTATTGTCAAATGTACCAAAGTTAATGACACTAACAATTAGCAAAGGAAGAATAATTGGCTTAATATTGGATGCTCATTTTGCCAAGGTTTAGTTCTAATACAAGTAGGTAATCTTCTATTATACACAATTATATCACATCTCGTTAGCGCCTATGGGTTAGAGTTAGAGATCTGGGAAATTCTACAAGAATGCTTACAAATAAGGGAATACCTACTAATTGTAATGTAACTGATTCATTATTCATATTATTAAGCATTCGTTAATATGGATTATTTGTGTTGAAGGTTTGCTTAATCTTTTTGCAGTCCATAATTTCAAAGATTTCGATTTCAGGAAAAATATGCAAATAGTTTTAAATTTCCAAGTATTTCTCAGTGAAGGTCACTCAAAGGCTATCTTTGTGGTTTAGCATCCTGTTTGCCGCTATTTAGTCATATAGCGCTTAAGTACAATGAAGGATCATTAATATATAATTAACATTATTTTACTACAAGTGAACAATGAGGTATAAGGCTACAACTTACAAGTACAAGTAAACACATCACAAATCAATGAACGTGTATATACAAAACCAGCTATTAATACTTAATCGAAAATTAAACAGCTAATGAATGATCAAATTTTGAAAATTTTTAATTTACCTTTGCTAGACTACATATTTATCTTTGCATTTATTTCCTTCCTCCGTTAAACTACATTTTGAATTTGTTAAAGTTTGTTCTTACAATTAGTACATAGAAATAATGTTTTTTAGGTAAGTGGGTGAACTCTATTTAACCAAACTGTTTAGTAAAAAAAATACGTTCACGCTCACATAAAAAATGGAACCTTGGCATTCAAAGCTTTAATGTAAAATGCAAACATCATTGTTAAATTACCTTGCTATTGCGCATTGTATTAAGGTCTCCATACTGCTGTTTGTTCTTGTACGTATAGTATGTAGGTATATAAAGGAAAAGTTTAATTTCTTTATTATTCCTGTTGTGGTAACAATAAGTTATGCTAATACCCTTTTATTATTATATAGTTAAATAAAGCACGGACTTAGCAATTACAAACAGTTTAATCAAAGGTATTATACACAATATACCTAGGCGATACATAAATGCTATGAAGTCACAGTTAAACTCGAATCTTGAACTTAGGTGTTGTGGGATTCCCATTGTTTGCTGAGATGAACAAATTCCAGAAACTCATTATTGTTTCTAGTTCCGCGTAATAAGAGTTTATGTACCAACACGATTTAAGCAAAGCTGGTGTAATCCGCTTTCAACATTGTTTTAAGTATTTATCATTTTATTACATGCTCAGATACTCATTTCATTTTTCACTACAAGACGATGAGTAGTATTCGCTGGGCTGACAATTTGTCTTTGTTCTTTGTCAGGTTGTCTTGTCTGTTTTCAGTTCAGTGGCTTATATTTACATAAATAATACTAATAAAAGTAATTGCTTTGAGTCGGCACTTTTGAATAAAACAATGTAAAAATAGATCATTGAGAATATAATATGGCAAATGAAAACGTAAAACCATACGAGGAATTCGTTGACGTAGATTCCATGATTTATTAATAGAAACATTTTTAGCAAAAGCATTTTATTCCTATCCATTGACTCATAAAGTAGTTCAATAATAAAATCATACGCTCTTCTCATTTTTAAAGAAACGAGTTAGCATTATTTAATTAGTAACACCTCCTAATCCTATCATCAAAGCTACTACAATGACATTACATATAAACAGAGTGGAAAATTGCCATTGCCCCTTCCTGAATGAAGCCAAATCTAAAATCTTAAAATATAAACTCTGTTAAATATCTAATAAACTTTAGTTTGGGTAAAAAATTATGATCGCGCGATTTCCTTTGCATGTTATTCATTGAGTCATGTTAATTTTGTTAATTGATATACTCAATGAGGCTAGGTTGAATTGAGGTTCAGAAATTTTCTACAACTTTTACAACGCTGAAGAAGGCAGATTTAGGGGAAACTGACTGTAAACATTTAATTGGTTGGAATTTCATAGAATGCCAGCAAGCTGTATAACTTCAGAATATACTTGCTGGAAATCTACACACTTTATTCAATGTGAATTTTTTGTACAGATTTGGGGAGATCGCACGCACTTTCAACGTAATTAGTTTCAACGTAAAGGTATACTGCAGAATAGAAAAGGATTTTTAGGAATATATAAATAGTATATGACAGGTACCGATTATATTATAGCATCCTATGATACATTGATGCATTAGACTGTGGTTACTTCTCACCCTCTTGTAGTACCTATCAATATGATTTTCGTATATTTGCTTGTTTGTATCTCGTTTCAGCGTTTAGAAATTCACCTTGAATTGCTCAATATTTAAAACATGTGAATTACAGAATTGCACGTATTTTGCATTGTCATTTTTATGCATGATTTTATGGTATTTCAACTGAACCTGTCAGTGTTATTTAGAGAATTAAATAATTGTCAGTCTGGTCAATGAAGGAAAAAGCTTTTCAAATTAAATATAATGATTATAATATACTACACACTACACACAGTAGCGTCATTTCTATATTATTATTCTATTCTTTTCGATGCTCATTCCATACAGATTGATAAATTCCATAAAGAATTATTTAGACTTATTGACTATCATGCAGGTAGAAGGTACCTATAATGCATTTTAGAAATCCTCATATCATTCATAATTTCGCTTCACATTTTTATTTCTATTGCCTATTGAGGTCCATTTGATGAGCTGAATGAATGAATAAACTTTGTATATATATTGTAGCTTAAAGTCACATCTATCTAGGGGGATCCCCGCTATTGTTGTTATCCGTGCTACATAGCTAAAAGACACAGTTCACGGTATATAATAGTTTACAGCACGAATAGAATAATATTTTATCATTGTGTAAGTTAAAAACAAATAGATTTTCGTGTACATACTAAAACTAAACCGGCTTCTGCTTGTCATTTAATCAACTGTTTAAAAAAGAGAGCATGCAAGCATCATTAATTAAATTGTTAATAATTATTGTAGCGTTTCAGCAAATAAGGAAACATATGTGCTTCATTGTCTAATTACATTATTTGCATGCATTGGTCAATTGAAAGAACTTTTTAGACTACAATTTTTAGTTAGGAACTTGTATTTTTAATTGTAACTAATGTAGTATCTACTTATATATTAGCATTGAAGGATTAGTGAAATACATGTAAAACAGGACACATCGTTTATGTCTAAGATCT
>JAQFYB010006694.1:0-11824 GCA_034694085.1 Pogonognathellus longicornis
TGAGCACGTGCTCAGTCTTGAATCATCAAGACTGAGCACCGGGGTGTTCAAAAAGGGTGCTCTGTCTTGATTGAGGTCACATTTCATTGTATGTAACTATATATTGCAGTCTTGAAATTGGCCATAGTCGTGTATATGTAATAAATATACATCTGGTAGGTATTAGTACATATAGTATGGTATTTTAGCAAGCATATGGCAATGTGTCTTTGTGTAAGTGGATATAATGTTAGAAATCACATATGGTACATAAATGTATGAGAAATGACTAGTTGAGAAGTAGTAGTTGACTAACGGAAGAAATAATGTCTACGCTCATGCAGGTTATTGCAGTTGCATTACATTTTACTTCACTTTCATAAAAGGAAATGATGCGGAGAAACAAGGAAGGAAAGTCGAAATAATATAAAGCTAAACATTTGAACATTGCAGTTGCGGAGGTGAACCTACATCCCTACTTCTGCATACAAATATGCACCATCCCTACACATACAAGTGTTGTAGGGATGAGTATTATGGATGTATTGAGACAACCCATAAATTTGTATGTATGAGTAGGTATTAAGTATGTATGGGAAAACTCATATCTTTGTATATGTGTATTATTGAGTATGCATTAGAAAAGTAAATATCCTCCGTTGGTAGACGTATCAGTCCTAATTTTTGGAATCGAAACCAAACCGAATCAGTAGAAATCGAAACCCAACCGAAACCCAACCGAAACCCAACCGAAACCCAACCGAAACCCAACCGAAACCCAATAAGTAGAAACCGAAACCCAACCGAATCAATAGAAACGGAAACCCAACCGAAACCGAATCAGTAGAAACCGAAACCCAACCGAAACCGAATTTACACAAAAAATCAAGAACCAAAACCCAAAAAACTGTTCGGTTTTGGTTTCGGTTTTGACGTCTCTAGTATGCAATGTGTTATGAGTAATCATAATTTTGAGTGTATAGGTGTGTAAAAATGGGTATCACGAAAGTAGGGATGTGGAAGGGAAATAATATTTCCTTTTCGGTAAGGAAGGGATTGTATGTTAACTTCTGGGATGTTAGAAGTATGGTAAGAGTATGTATGCAGTGCCTGAATAGTGCACCCCTGTGTAGTTGAGCCTTAGCCTTAAGCGTACTGTACTGCGTGTAAATATGAATTCACAGTGTTACTACATACGTTGTACGTACGCGTATGTATTGGTATCTGAGGTTGTGTGCTAACAAAAAATATTACTGACATATACGCAAGGCTACTATTTATATCTAGAGATACGTCGCAAGTATTGTACTGCTACATAATATTAGACTGCAAAACTACTACAGTATTACTTACTGGAATTGGCGAACATATCTGATATAGGAATAATACATGATGTGATGTGAGTGTAAGCATTGTGTGTCGGTGTGTAGCCAGCAGATTGTACACGCTCTTCTACATATGGTAAATTTGATAAGGTTTGACATGAAAAATGAGCTCTTTATAAACTTCAGTTTTGTATTCCTCTATTGTTTTATTGTTAGATAGGGAAAGTATATGTATGGTTGAAGTAAACTGGAGTGACCTAAATCAAATTGAATTGCTTACGTAAGCACAACCAGGCAATTTTATGTAGAAGTACTCATACTAGCTTTATTTTAGTTTGTAATAACTCGTAGGAGTTAGAAATGACTGGTGAAATGGTTGTGGCGCCATATAAATACTGTGTTTACACAGTACAACAACAGATGAAGTTGTCCCACTTTGTTCAGAATCAGCAGTCGATTCATTGTTTTACTTTTAATGAAATACGATAAATGTAGGTACGTATACGCTGTGTCGTGCAAGGCTATGGACTTTCCAACTTAATATTAGAATACGATCGAGATATCGACATTAAATTATACTATCCATAGTCTGGTATGTACTGTGTCGATGCTCAGCAGAAAATGCTGAATTGGTCAGAATGATCGCAGTTGTACTGCTCTCCATTTGAACTCTCCGGAAAGATAATAAATAAATGTAAACGTCATTCTCAAGTGGAATTTCAGTGAATGGACGGCTACTATATATCAGGAATGTCCTGCGGTTGTGTGTAACTGTGAGTTCAAATTACATTATTTTGCTCTTTTATATACTATAATACATTACCTACATAAAACTTTAATAGAACCTCCTCTCGGTCCTCTGGTATAAAACACGCAGTAGGGACGGACTGCAAAATAAATATATCCTGTAATTACCAATTTTGCTCAACAGAGTTATTTGCGTCGAATTCAGTTCTGCGATAAAATCCAGAACCATTGTCAACTGTGCCTAGGTATGTATACTTTCTTAAAATTGCATGTTAAGGAACGATCGCTACTTAAGCCATTAAAGTGTTAAATTCAATATTTACAACTTAAAGTCACATTACGAAAGAAAATTCATTGCAGTTGCCTTAAACACGTTTGAAATAATTACACTGGTTTTAATCAGGAGAGGTATATAAGGTAGCTAATATTTAGTATTGCGATTACGGCATTATTTATATACGTTATAATTCCTAAGCTCTTTGTGTGCTGATGTCCATCTCAATCCAAGTAACCTTGACTTATAGGGAACTACTTCAGTATTTTAATTTGCTAATTTACACATTTACGGTACGTAAACGAGATTCGTTTGTAATTGATCAATAGATCCAAATGATCCAATGCGGTTTGCGGTTTCTGTCACTTAGACAAATTCAATAGAATGTAACGTACCTAATTAAAGTTACCTACCTACCTACTTATTCCATGCCAGTAATTAAAACAGGAAATTAAACAAACTTGTTTTGCTTTTAACGCTATATTGTATAGGTGTATAGTATACATATATAGGTATACATAGGTACGTATGTACATACAACACTATTGGAGCCAAAGTAGCATAGCGCCTATCTAGTAAATATGATTTTGCATGTAAACGTGAGCTTTCTCTGACAATGACAGCTTGAGATGGTTGAAAGTTATGCTATAAGGTAACTAAATAAATGTGTATAGATTTAGCAATTACCATATGCATAGCCCATGACTAATTTGGTGCTCGGAAAGAGCCCTGATGGATATCTATACGAGATTAGCTGTTAAGAGGAGTTAGAAAAGTTTTGAGAAAATGGAATTGATGGAATCAAAATAGCAGGAGGCAGACCTCAAAGAGATTTTTTGCTTTCATATCTCCAGCAGCCCGCTATCTGTTACCCTTCAAAGAAAAATGGAGAAGTTGTATGAGGAGGATGCAGAATGAAAGCAAAGAAGACATAGCGCATTGACAAACATGTGAAGGACAGCACACTTGACAGGATTGTAAAGTGAATAGGTACTAGCCAAATAGTATCCACCAGAGAAAAATATGATTTGTGTGAGCTCTGAAGCTTGCAGAGATAGTTTATCAGTTTTAAGTACTCCGTATTCGTAGCATCTGTAAAACATGGCTATACTAGGTTTACTTAATATTCTATCGTGTTAGTTGAAATCGGTAAGTTAGTTAAGTATATCATAAAATATACTACACACGTAGTCTGTTCATATCCGCATACAAAGTTGTTCAAACATCCCCCATGTATATTTGTGTATGTACATCCTGGGTTATATCTTCTCAATATGTTGTACATTTACAAGAAAATGCAATACTACTGGAGGTCTTGAGGCTAAGAGTAAACATTCAACCGCAAAATCAAATGCAGATAAAAGGGAAGCATCTTGTTCTATATCGACTAACTGACTATTATGTTCTATACCAATAACATGTTTCCTCTAAAAACGCTGCTGTCATCAAATCCTACGTTGGAGGAGATTTTAAGAGAAAAATGGGGCTGTACGATACAGAGGTCTGTACCAAACTCGGAGTCTTGTCGCCTTTTGTTTTTAGTGGATTTCGTTCCTCTGATTCCGTACTTTTCCAAAAAATTTGGACATGACAGCATGAGAAAACTAAAGTTAAGCACACACAGTAAAGTTAAGTACTAAGTATGGGGAAGGAAGGAGCTTGGCAGGCGTAGATTAGCCATAAAGCTGAGCTAAGTTTTATAGTTGTCTTGTACTGCTTTACTCTATGCACAAAATATATAGGTACTATCACATATCTGTGAGACAGTATTAAATATACAGCACATCCACCAAACTTAACCACCGCTGTTACTGTGGTGTAAAGGTTCATCCATATCTGCGAGATTTATGGCGGTTGTAAGTAAGTTTGAGGTTTTATGCTCGAAATGCGAAAAATTTTCTGGAAGGAAATTATTTTCTGTTAATGCAATTCCAGTCATATTCCGAGGGGGTACAATAACTATACTGTACATATCTATACATATACTATTCTTTTGCCTATTTCACTACAAGTCGGTCTTTTCACAATGATTAATTTTCCTCTCAAGAAGTGCCGCAGATTTTTATTATTTTAAACAGATAATTCATTTTCAAACTGTGGTTCATGGAACTCATAAATTGTGGTTAGTATAGTACTGATTGAACAAACCAGTCTCATCTCACATTTTTTACACCAGTACATTATCATTGTTCTATTTATATTTACATAGGTATACTGTACACACACGCATACATACTATGTAATAATCAGAACGGGAAAATGGAAATATACCGAAGAAAAACATCAAATCTATATTAACATTTTGGAACTAATGGAATTAAATACCAATCTATTTATACAAAACCATAAATTGAAAAAGTGTTGATCCCATCCCAACAAACACTGACGTAGGTGCGCAACTGACGTAGGTCGTAACGTAAGGACATACGGATTCGGGAATGGTGTTCCTGAATCCTGAATAAAGCGACCGTTGAATCAAGATCTACTGCCATGATTTATCCAACAAGTCTAGTAAATGCAGTGAATTGGATCAACTGGATAGCAGACATGAATATCTCTACTTTCCAGTATCTTTCCTAACTGTACTAATTACTGCCTTATACAGCCTGTGTATGCTCTATTTGTATATATTAGTATTTTATACTAATCTAACAAATTATCATCTGTATAAGACTAATGGTCTAATTGTAAGTGTATTTGTCTTCTGTTTAAAATTTTATGAGGAATTACGACTTACGCGTCACCTCCTTTCTCGGTGTTCCAAACTGTATTTATGTAAAGATGAGCCCCATGTAATGTAAAAGGATCTGGTATCTATGCAAATCTATCAGCATGGTTGTTGAACACGGACAAACTATAAAGATACTAGACTCATTTTAGCATTCCTACTTTATGACTTTGGCATACCACGCCAACTTCCCATTTCTCTTCCATCCCATTCAGACAGAAAACAGTCAACAGTAAGAAAAATCAATGTTACTTCCCTATCTGCAGCCAGAAAGGAAATGTTTGCATTCCTTTTCGTGCTTCCCTTTTGAATACAAACTACTCAGCGATTACATTCAACATTCACTCTTCTAAGTATACACACAGTACAAACTACTAAAACAAACCAGAGAAGAACAGAGACAAGCATAACTTATAATGCTTTCAACCATCTCTATACCACTCCTACTACTATACTCCTGTACATACTAAGGCATCTTTGTTTTACAAGCTCAATGTAATGTAACGAAAATGTGAACATGGGAGACTAGCCGAAAAACGAGCCTGTAACGATGTAAGGAGCTTTTGAAAGAGTAGCCTTTTGGAAACTGATACACATAAATGTAATTACAATGTATCTGTATGCTCTTCAATCACAGTTTCTTACTTAAAACCTTCTTTCATGCCTTATTATACATTGTAAAATGTCTGCTATTATGTTTACAATACTACTGCAATAATGGCTAAAGGCTAATTCCTTGTATTATTCAAGAGTTTCAATTTCAATTCTGAATTGGACAACAAAGGGTCTCAAAGATGCGAGATGCACAGGATAAAGCAGCTGAACTAAAACCCACACGCATGATGCTGGTCACCCAGGCATACACGGAGACGGAATATAGATGTACTCCGCTTTCCACAAAATTCCTCATTGCAAAACACTTTACTGTTATTTACAGTCTCAATTGTGACTAGCTGGAGCATAATGCATATTATTCAAGTGCTAATGGGTTCCAAATTAACCAGATCTACAGTTTTCAAAGTCAGTATGTAAAATGGATACTTTGATTAACTTTGATTATAAGTTGCTTCCGGAAACCTGCTTACAGAAAGATTTGGTGCATTTCTCATTTCATTATTTACAGTATCGGTGTAGTAACTAGTAGTTAGTAAAAGTGTTGTACAAAAGCTATTTATATTAACAAAACTTATAGTTGTAGCTTGTAGCTATTTCAGCATTTCATTTTGTTGCGTTTGATTCTGTATAGTTTAAATTTCAGTGATACACATAAAATTGCTTTAAATTAACTTTAGATTGCATAAGGTCACAGGCATCGGCATGTAGAGTGCTTATAACTATGAATATGCTGTTATTAGAACTATTTAACAAAGATAATTATTAGTAAATAGTAAAAAAATACTTACGCGAACAGTAACGTGGCTCGTCTGATCCATCACCTATAAAATACAAGGCATTATATTATATGGTTGAATATGTATGTAAGTTCAATTTGGCATAAATTGCAGATCGAGGTTTTAATTGCATTAGGTTTGGTTTCAATTTACTTCAGTTTAAAATAGATTATTATGGGGTTATAGTATTAGTTTACCGCAATCGTTGACTCCATTGCAATACTTGTCTAGGCTTATGCATCTTCCATTGTCACAGAATAATTGAGAAATTTTACAAGCATCTGTAAAGTGGACGAGAAGAGCAGCATTTGTCAAAAGAAAGTAAATTCCTAGTCGTGGCATTAATCCTGGGTGGTAGAAATGGTTATCAGACTTCAAATTTCCTTTTGAAGAGGTGACACGTGGCCATAATAAAAATGATAAGAAGTTCCAACTGAAAAACCCCGATACGACATTCTGTGGGCGTCTGTTCATCGCAAATTGAACAGAATCTGAGATTTCTTCAAGGCTTGTTCGTTCGTCTTTAATATGTCAATCTGCACAATGGAAACCACAAAGCAGTGTGTGAAATCTTCTAGTTAATACGTTAGTAATAATTAGTTTTCAGCTTCATTAAATTTTTAACCAAAGCCGCTTTTCTGCGATTCTTTATCAAATATATAAACTTATAAGTAGACGAACTAAATAGTTAGGTATTTCCTTGCTATTACAATTATGTGTGATAGTATACGTGTATACATAAAAAGTTCGAGTGTATATTTCTTCCATGCTGTCAGCGAAAATGTAATAATTAAATGCAGCATAAGCAAATAATCCTCCTAGCTTCGTTGCAAAATGGTCCCCGTCCTATTATTACACAATGTTAACTCGTTGTAATCATTTGCCAATTCCCGTCTGAGGATTCGTCAAAGCTTTGTAGTCTAATAACATGTTCAAAAAGATTCTTTTTATTAGATCATTTAAGTTTCAAGTTTCGAAGCTTACACGTTTTGTGTAGCTTTTATTCGTCAGACTATGTCAGTAATGGGGGATGGGGATAAATACATAGTACTAGGAAAGAAACGAGAGAAAAACTTCGCATGACTGAACTTTTTAGCTTAGGTAGTTAGTTCTAGGAAGATTGTGCAGAATTGGTTGGAAAATGTAGATTTCATCGATCTCTCATCTCTGATAGCATCAAAACTTTCGTATTATTACGTTCTCATCAATTTTCAAACCTTCACAAAGCTTCAGCGCTACTACCTATGCCAATACAACCAGAGTCGAAACGATATTATATTAGAAGGAGAAAAAGTAATTAGGTAATAGATTTCAATTTATTTTTTCAGCACCTTGAATGCATTACCTTCCAATCTTGTACTGGAGATACTATATTAGTCTCAATTCTCAAGAAATAGCTTGGCAGCGGAAACAGAATCTGATAAGGATAATGCATCGTTTCTTTGGAAAGCTAAAAACAGCTCGTTTTCTTCTCATATCTGTACACTATATTTTATAATAAAGGTTTTGTCAAAAATTCCGATTTGGGCAAATCTCTACAACTCGAATCAAGATATTGCTATAAATAAATTTAGGTATATACTTATACCGTAGTTCCTTTATTTAAAGCCTCCCTTCTAATTGTAGCTTCCCTCTAATTATAGGCGTCCTCAAGAATGAAGCCTGTCAACTGACTGCTAAATGCAATATACTAGAACGAGACTTTCAAAACACTAAATTCAAATCAAAACACACATTTTTCTTATTCTCCTTCTAATAGAAGTCTCCCTCTATTTCTCTATGTCTATATATGTAGCCCCCCCCCCTTGAATTTCAATTTTGAATAAAATTATAAATAGAGGAAATGCGTTAGTTTAATATCAGCATTGCTTTCAAAAATAGAATTGAATAGACACAAAGTGGGTCTGCAGGTGTAGTTATAAGTTTGAACTATGATTGCCGTAAAAATGTATGTAAAAAGTAAAAACTTTTGGTTTACACTAACCGAGCAATCCCAGAAATTGTGGCGCTTACTTGCGCATAACACATAACACGAGTTGACTAATTTAGTGTTTAGTGACATCATTTATTTCATTATACATTGGCTTATGGCTCATGGTGTTGATTTCTGGGTAAGAGACACTATATATTCAGAAGACGACTGAAACTGCCTTCATGCGTGTGCACTGGTAATAGGCTAAGTTAGTAAGTTTGATTGTGTTTTGTACACAGATATTAGGTATAATATAAGTCTGAAAGTAACGCAGTAAGACATAACATAAAGCCATAACCCCATATCAAAGTACGTTGAGTAGAGAGGATTTTTTTACCTGCTGACACTCGAATGCATTTGTGAACGGTTGAGATACGACGGAGAATGGGACTGAAAGGCAAGTATGTAGAATAGACGAAGATAGGAAAATCCGTTGTAGTGTGTGGCGGGTATACGAAGTTAGTGGGAAGGTGGGTTATAATGGAAGTAGAGCAGAGAGGTACCTACTAGAATTTTTACGATTTCAATTGCGAATTCAATTGAATGCGGCAGTCTGTATCTGTAGTGTTATACATACCACAAAAAGCATTGCAGAGAAAGAGCTGGCTTCATTCATTCCGCTCAATGTTCAATTTCATTTCGTTATTTCAATTCAAATTCAAACTCGCTTTCACGTTCAGCTTCAAATTCGAATTCCAATGTAGCATTACAGTTTTTCTTGGAAAAGCCATTGCTCTTCCCCATCAAATTTGAATTCCTCCACAATGCCCGTTAGCTATGGTTATTGTAGAGAATCCTTTGTAACCTCTCCGCTTAACTTACTTATTTTGGAATGCAAACCAAACTTACAGTCAGAAACAATGGGATCTAATTTCTCTTTTTATTATTATTTCTGGACACTTTCCTTTGTTCACTGTACTTTCACTCAGATTAGAATATTGCATTGTAGTAACCAAACTATATTCTTTCCGCACTGGATCCTTTCCACTAAACTTTCCTCCTCGTGGTACTAAATATAACACAAGTCTCAATACTTACAGGGCATTACTCTGTCTGTATATGATATGTAGTGCACTACATAAAAGTGTATAGGTATATGTACATAGCAGCATCATTAGAATCAGTGATAATGTTACAAAACAATTTACAAAAGAATAGAATAAAGCATAAACTATGCGGGTATTCTCATACGAATGGACCTAAATGAAAAATAGGACCTGCATCAGCAAGAGTAGTATTGTCTGAATGTTGTACATTGAGCGTTGTTGTAGTAGCTGTAGCTGTCACAAAGACAGTCTGTCAAGTCAGCCAACTTTAGTGTAACAAACCTATACAAAGACGGCATGTAGGTATGTATACAATAATATGGCTTAAAATGTTGCTGCATGTATTTTAATACTATCTTTGTGGTGGTAGTGCTATGCACTATGTACCTAGTGAAAAGCTAGTAGTACATAGACAAGAGTAGATGCAAAGAAAAGACACAAGAAAATATGGGGATTCCGCAACGGAAATTCTGGCTATTCAATAGAGGACTTTTAGTAATGTTCTTTTCTTGAATGTAGTATGTAGAACCCGAAATCCTGAAGGTTTCGCCTTTCTTGCTTGTACGATCCTGCCTTCAGTCTCAAGTCACAATAGGTATGCAGCAATGCACCTTTCCTTTGTAATATCCTGCATAGTATTGCTAGCTGGTTCTTCCAGTGTTTATAAGCCACTATTGCTAGTACTGGAGGCAGAAACTGTCAATGTAGTTGTAGTGGAGTAGCAATTCTCTACTTTGGGTTATGGTTCCATTGAATGCTAAATGTTTGAACTATATCCAACCGAGTAACGCAGTAGGAGCACTATGCATGTCCGTACGATATGTATTAGTACAACTAGTATTTTCTTATCGTGTAGTTTATAGAGTTAGACTCGGAGTTAAATTATAATAACTAGCCAGTTGTTCGTGGTGCTGTAAGAGCTGATATATAAGCATAGAGAAGCTATGACCATCGTAATAACATCTGACTAGAAATAGTAGTGGTAGTTTCTTCTTTAGAGTAAGTAGTCGGAGCAGAAGTAGTGGTAGAACTGGTAGTTGTTGTAGTAGTGGAGTCTTCTGTGTCTGAACGACGATGGCTTCCGAATCCATTATTCTGAATCCAAGAAATCTACAAAGAGAGAAATATTCAAAACACGTAAGTAAAGTAAAAAGAAAGAAAGAAAAGAGTTAGACGAGAGTTGCCAAATTTTGACTGGGTGCGTGTAAACGCTTCTTTATCCCTTGTATTATTTCGTGTTTTCTTTTCTATGGGTAATGTAATGTAAAGTAGGCACTAATACCAAGATACTCCCAGAGAAAATGACTTGGAGATAAAGCTCTCGTTCTCTCTCTCTCACTCACTCTCCATTACTATTCGGTATGAACGGTGAATTGGGAGTGGGGAATTTGGAATGTCTTTAATTTCAGCACTTTGTACCGTGTTACATACTAACATTATAACAAAGACGACTAATGCACACACAATTGCTGGTGTATGTTACATACGTACAAAGGGAATGCATGGTTAAGATTTCCGTTTGGACAAAAATACTTTCATATTATATACATTTGAACATCACCAGGTCAGAAGGAGACAAAGTGAGTTGAGAATCGAGTACAGTCGTATACTTATACTAAGTACATATAAGTGCACCGTTATGTTAGATAGCAGCAGACGGTCGAATGAACTCTTTTTAAGTCCTGTGAGTCAGCTAAAGAGCAAAGTAACACAAATGATTTGGAAATTCGGCACGTTCCTCAACAATCGTAAGTTTTCGGATTCTCGCCAAAGGAAAGTTTTCTCTTTTTAATTAGAAAACGACTTTTCCTCTTACTGCAACGACCAGCTATATGTACTACTATGTTGTAGTATGCACACTGAAGTGCACTGTCGATTTAAATGCGTGGTCGTTGCTCACAAGAATTCTAAGCAAGATGTATGTGCAATCCACGTCGTATGTAGCGTGTACAACCTTAAATATGGTGAGGTTTTAATTGACGTTTGAGTGTTTAATACATGGACTTGTTCCTCCAATTACTTTCGACATTTGCGATACTTTCATGCGTGAAACTTACAACATACCTTTACCATCACTTAACTATGTTATGCTTTGTGAAACCTAAATCGACTTATTATGTATCAGAATTGATACATATTGTCTTCAAAAAATCTGTCTGTCTGTCTGTCTGTCTGTCCGTCTGTCTGTATGCTCCATAACTCAAGAACGGATGAACCAAATTGGTTCAAACTTGACATATGTTATCTGGAGGTTTCAAAGATGGTGCCAGTAAAAAATGGGGTCAATAGGGTACATCGTTCGTGACCTAGGTCAAAAATAAGGGGAGTAGTTGCGTGTGTAGCTGCATAAACGATAGGAGAA
>JAQFYB010006695.1:0-11823 GCA_034694085.1 Pogonognathellus longicornis
TACATCACAAATACACGTTAAAGAGTAGGCGCAAGATTTAATCTCCCCCCAATGGCGTATTTCCGAAAACACTAATTGGCGTTATATATAATATTATAACTTTTGAGTCTTTGTATGTAAACACACTTATTAATATTTAATAGACCACCATTCAACTAGTATATGATTTACTATTCATTGATCTCTTGGTTATATTAGATAGTTAGCAAAAACTTATAAGCAGAGTCCGGAAAAGCATGCGCGGAAAAATGAGATCTAAGCATGCAAAAATCCTCTAAAAATTGCCGAAATATGCACTCAAACATGCATTAAAAGTTCCCTCACAATGCGCTAAAAACCATACAATCGCCTAAATATGCACTAAAAAATCAAAACTTATATCAAAACTCATAAAATCAACTAAATATGAGCTTAGGTAATATGCTTACAGCTTCAATTAGACAGCTCTATTTGAAAATTGGTCTCTTATTCTAAATTACGTGCAGTTGTTTGTTTATTTCACCTAGAAGGTATTTAAGTTGAGAAGTACTCAAGAAGGTAACGATAATTTGTCAATTGTTTAAGATCTATTGCCAATTCACAAATTATCAGAACATATTTACGTGCTAATACACTTTTGATGGAATTAAATGTTTCAGCATCATCTCCACCTCCTTGAGAGTAAATAAAACCAGTGCGCCAAGTGTAGTATATCAAAGCATAGAAATTATGCTAGACAGGTTTAATCTTTTTGCTATTAAAAGAACGGATATAATATTACCTAATCTAAAATTAAAAATGTCTACCCCACTAAAACTATCGTCGCTTAAATGTGTATTAAAAGATGCTAATAATATGCTTTAATAAGCTCATATGTGGCAAAATAAGCACTAAAGGTTAAAAATGCCCAAACATGCACTAAAAACCAAAAAGTTGAAAATATGCAAAAACATGCAAAATAAGACTTCGTATTTAAGCTTTTTATGGTCTGAAACGTCAAGATCCCGACTGTGCATATCCTAGGATCAAGAGAGATGAACATGCGTTTGCCTGCTTTTCCGGACTCTGCTTATAAGTCCGGTCCTTAAAATTTAAAACTTAAAATATTACGTCTGACTCGGTTTTACGCTCAATTCTGCTCTTAAGATGACTTATAATTTTAGTTTTACGCCTGACTGAAATTTAACGACATGGTGTCTTAAAAAATTTAAACTTGCGCGGGCTCGGGAATATTTGTTGGCAGCTCTTAAACATGCGTATTAACATTTCCTCTGTTTTAATTTTAAGTTCCACAAATACGGTTTCGCTAACTGTATGCCTCAAAACTTAACTTAAAACAGGAGACTTTTAAAATTATAAGTTTTAAGACGCTGACTTATAAATTTTCGCTAACTCTCTATTATGTATTCTCAAATTACAAGTGATTGTGTAAGCAAATTAGAAGTAATGAAGAAACTGACTGATTCTATGAAAAATTGATCTGGTTTGTACTGCGAGTATAGGAAAAGGAGTGGCGGGACTTAGTACTTTTTTTGGGAGGCAAAATTTGGCTTAGAATATTTTCTTGAAAACAGAATAAAATAAATGTCTCAGTGGCAACATTTATTTTTGGACTTATTGTAACAATTGTATCCTATCACCCAAATTTCCCTAGAACTTGTCTCACATTAGTCTAAACATTCCTAAACCAAACTTGGTGGATTCAGTTACCCCGTTTACTCGGGGGCCTCGAATCCCCCGAGTAAACGGGGTCTCCGAATCCCCCGAGTAAACGGGGTCTCCGAATCCCCCGAGTAAACGGGGTTTCCTAATCACCCGAGTAAACGTGGTCATCAAACCCCAAGAGTAAACGTCGTTACCGAATCCACCAAATTTAGTTTAGGAAGGTTTAGAGTAATGTGAGACAAGTTTTAGGGAAGTTTGGGTGGATATGAGACAATTTTTTCTAAATCAAAAATAAATGTTGCCACCGAGATAATCTGTTCGAGAAAATATATAATATAAGTCAAATGTTGCATCACTGACAATATTCTAATTCAAATGTTGCATCCCAAAAAAAGTACTAATTCCCGCGACCCCACTTCCTCTACTCCAACCGGTAGTACAGCATTTACACTACTGTAGCTTGTGTAATGATTGGGAAACAGACTTATACAGATTATTAATTGCACTTGAAATAAAATTAACCTTTGAACTATGAAAATCGGTGGAAACTATATGTCGTGATATTCAGTACCTATATAATTTAATAACTATTACGACTTATGAATATATATATTAAATATGTATATGATTGATAAATATTACGAGTATATGATTGATAAATATTACGAGTACATGATTGATAAATATTACGAGTACATGATTGATAAAAATTACGAGTAGATGATTGATAAAAATTACAAGTACATGCTTGATAAATATTTCAAATATTCAAGTATATAATTAATAAATATTAATAATATTATTATATTAATATAAATTACGAGTAAGCAGTTTTTACAATTATTTTCCATGCCAATCATACCTTTACCATAATACAGAGGGTTACAAATCCAATCGTTCAAAGGGATTGGTGATTTTCACATTGCGATTGTTTGGGTTTGTCGGTTATGTCCTTTGACCAATTCAGCTTTGACTATTATGCCCTCTGACCTATTTCTCCATTACCGTTTTTTGTTTGATCGATTCACCAGGTTACCGTACAAGATCAGCCTTTTCACCATTCAAAAAATTAAGCGAATTTAAATTGATTTGACGTGTGAACCACTTCCATATTATGAGATACTGTCATATGAAAGGTTCTACGTATTACGATTTGTGCAAAAGCAAGAATATTTAATTAATTGTCGAAGTATAATTATTACCTTACCCTACCCGATTCAAAATTTGGGTTGGAAAGAAGGAAATGGGGTCGCTACACTTACAATTGTTTTGAATTGCAACTTTGAGTTTGATTACACTCTTACCACTCCATGTTAAATGGAGTTCACGTTGTAAGCTACATGGTAAATGTAATGTGAAATCATGCTAAACTGACAGTATATCCATGTTTAATTTTTCTATTTCAACATTTTTTATATTGTCAGCAATATTAACATGAAAATATGACGATGTATCGTTAAATACCGTCATTGTAAAGAAGAGAAATCATTATTCCATGTTGGAAAAAACGGGTTTACAATTGAACATGAATTAATGAGAAGGTTAACATTAAAATATGTTACTTCAGCCTCCTAATCTCGGCTTGGTCTTCGACGACACAAACAAGCTAAAGCGACTTGGTATCAGGAGTCTATTAATTTGTTATGAATACGGCGATCCACGCCTTGTTTCAATAACTTAAATATTGAGCAACAATCAGAAAGTAAAAACAATAATAGTTTCCTTACAACGCAAATGTAACGCTTGAGTAATAATGTATACAACAACATGAAGTTGCTAATTATTAATAGCAACTCCTTGCATTGTTGTTGCTCAAGACCGTCCTTGTAAGACAAAAGTTAATTATGTTCATGCATTATGATTTGCATCGTTGCAAAAGGAAAACATTATTATGCAGTTTGTGTTTATCACCGATAAGCACCAACGCACTTCAGGTACACGTAGGTATTATACAAACGTATATAACTACGACCTGAAGAGAACGAAAACGGAGAGAGAAGAAATTATAATCAAGTGGAAAAGTCTGGTCGAGATTCGCTGGGGCAAAGTATGAGCTCGTAGCTCATACTTTGCCCGACGTTAACATAAAAATCAAAATGTAAAATTGAATACAAATAAATACGAGCTCAGATTCGGACAATGGTTTTTCGGGTTTCATTTACTCACCAGCCACACACACTCATATACACAACTGGAATTGGACAAGTAGCCACGACCCTCTCTCCCCTTCGGATCTCAGGAGTCCGTCGACTGATAAGGAAAGTCAGATATATTTGGTCATTAAAAGAGGTAATCTGAACATTCTCATATCGAAATAGACCTCTAAAACATCATTACGTTATCCGTTGCCACAACGCTATAAACCCGATTACGAAGTCATATATGCCACGTCGGCATTCCCATTGTAATAATAACCATTGAACAACATAATAAGACCAAATAAACACACTAAAAACCATAATTATTACATTGGCGATTTTGTGAAGCGTTCCGTTCATACAATAACAGCAGAGATTTTTGTACTCTACAATTGATTTCAGAAACAAATTGAAAATAACTAATAAAATAGAATTTGTTCTTGGGATTCCATCAACTCTGTTGACACTAAGGTACCTGTCAAAGTACCTTCCCTTTACCCCAAAGGTGTGCCCTAACTAAACAAATAATATCTTGAATACAAAATGTTCACATATACAAACAAAATGAAAATAAAAAAAATATTAGTCTGGAATTTGCTAAACCAATTGCCCCACCCCTGGGCATCCTCCAGAACAAGTAAGTTGGGCCATAATTTAGTGTCAGTGTTAAGGGTCCCAATTCCCATTTGGACGACCAGAAAGTTCCTATGTGGAGAATGTCTTCCACCCCTTTCTTGAACACCTTTATTATGGTGATTCCGTCTTTCAGTGTCTTTTACTATTATGAACTCGCGTTTTACGTACCTATGTGTCTCACAGTTCCCCTACTACGTTAACATAAAAATCAAAATGTAAAATTGAATACAAATAAATACGAGCTCAGATTCGGACAATGGTTTTTCGGGTTTCATTTACTCACCAGCCACACACACTCATATACACAACTGGAATTGGACAAGTAGCCACGACCCTCTCTCCCCTTCGGATCTCAGGAGTCCGTCGACTGATAAGGAAAGTCAGATATATTTGGTCATTAAAAGAGGTAATCTGAACATTCTCATATCGAAATAGACCTCTAAAACATCATTACGTTATCCGTTGCCACAACGCTATAAACCCGATTACGAAGTCATATATGCCACGTTGGCATTCCCATTGTAATAATAACCATTGAACAACATAATAAGACCAAATAAACACATTAAAAACCATAATTATTACAAATTAGCGAAGTAAGGATTGCGAGATGGGTAGAGAGTCACCTGGTCTATTAGGACAAACATGTTCAGGTTCCAGAGCCACAGACCTCGGTTGCATTTATTTTTTTCCAGCACTACCAGATTAACATTATTTCATGTGAACAATTTTACATTATACATTACCAAAATATATATCTAGGCGTAACTTTTCATGGCCATTTCGATGGAATTAATTAAAAATTATTTTGACGAATTTGGAATCTCACTTTTTAAGCCTTTTTTAAATTTTGACTCTAAAAATACCAAAATATATTTCTATCCGTAACTTTTCATGTCGGTTTCGATTGTCATATGACTTCACAAAAGATGAAGCAACTCGAAATTAATCGAGACCCGTCTTTTACAGATAGGCAAAAGGTAGAACCAGTCCAGACACGGATCTTTGGCACAATCCAACATTACTTATATGCAGATACAGGTAATTCTGCTCCAACTTATCAACCTCCATATAAAAAGCACATGAATGAAAGATAGTTGAAGGTCACAGAATACGCTATACGTTCACAAATAGAGAAAGCTTTTAAGTATGTCTGCAACTGCACTTTGCAAATATTATTTGCAATTGCTAAGTCTTTTAGTGACTCACTTACATTTGTCACTAGCACAGAGATTAGTCAAGTTCACTGTAGATTAGCATAACTGGTTTTGTCAGTTGTATGTACTCTTAGGCACAAAGCCACTGCTGTTCCAATCTAGTACCTATACTAGGTACCTAGTATTTAACTTCTTTTCTTCATTCTCAACAAACATCTTCAGTAAAGACCAGCTTTTATCCAAGGATTTTAAATTTAGTGAAATAGTGTGCTACAGCGTTGTAATCAGAAAACAAATCTAAGAATGAAGATTTTACTACTGTTAACGATTTTTTACTACAATGCAACAACATTTCAATACCAAAAATACAACGGACTGTTTTTTAATGTGCTTGGTTATCTGTAAGCAATTTAATCAATTACAGTAATTTTAAAAGTTTTAAAATATTCAAAACATTATATTTATACAATATACAGCGTAAAGCTTTGTATATTGTTGGCGACTTATTATCATTCTTGGGAATGACCAGAAAGGTGAAATCTCATTCTCGCCATGCGTTTAGGTATAAAAAAAGAATATTTAAGATGAATTAAAATCAGTACCTAAAACTGGTAAACATGCCTTAAACTTCTAATTGCAGAGTAATATTAGACTTATTATTACTCAGCACAATGAAGTGGTATTGTTCGAGATAGTTCTAGGGAAGGATTTCCTCTCTATAACATATTAAAGTTGTTAGGACATCGTCATGAATTGTCCTCAAATGAGATTCCCGTGAGAAACAGGCATGCATAGGTATATATTTAGGTATCTACTTCATATATATATATACTGGGACCTCGTCGCAGTGTAGCAGATTGGATCTTCTACTCTTTTCAATTCGAATATCAAGTCATTACCATACAATATACTTAATCATTGATAACACACACACACACTATTCAATCTCCATACACTCTGATCTCCTGGGCCTCGGAAACCTAGCTCTGCATTCGCAGTCAACATTGGCCCTAGTACGTTTTACATTATTACGTAGTTCTCTGCGTAATCGAACACCAACGTCCTAGATTGTTCATATTAATGAAGAATGATTTTAAGTGCTAAATCAGATTAATTAATATCTTACCTTATTTGGACAGACATTGTACTTCGTGCCCGAACACAGATGCGCAAACTTTTTGGAAGGAGAAAAATGCTGTCAATCATTGATGTAGAGAATACACCTATCAGATTCTGTTTCATAATTGGAACTATTCAGTTAAAGTAATGTTGAAAATTCTGTATGCGTACACCAAAGAATACTTCGGGCTACATTATGCAGCATTCCGAGCTGCAAATCTATATGCTACAGTGACCAATAATGTATACACAACTACTGTATTTGTCGATGACGTACATTTTGGTGTCAACAGTGAAAAGTGTGTTATTCTTTATACTCCAAGAGGTATAACAATAATAATTTGTTGTCACCCAAACGCTTATGATCATTATAACAATACAACAGTAATTCCCCAACTCATGTTGATATTATATATTATCTAGTGACACAAATTCATCTATATTTAAGGAATAGGATGGTATTCCACCTCGAGTTTAGTCCAGCAATACATAGGGGCTAATATGACAATTAAACCGAACACGCCACCGGATATACGCAAAGGTTTATGATGGAAATGTTGTTGATACATGTGGTGCAAAACGTGTAGGCTTCAGAAGAATGTCCAGAAGGAAAGCAGTTACGTTGTAAGGCCTCACTTAATAGCTAGTACTTTATGAGGTCGGAGAAGTATAGATTAAATTCGGTAAGTAGTTTATGAAAACCGAAAACCGAAAAGTAAAATAAATGCTGAAAGCAGAGGTTCGACACTGTGTGTATAGTGGTTAAGCAATCCGATTTATTTAGAATCAAGCATGAATCAAACCACTGTGTACAGGTATAAGTAAAAGTGCACGTTAAACTAACTAGAACTTAAAGCTAAAGGAAAACAACAAGAAAGCATAAATCGCCTCACTTCAAATAA
The DNA here is from genome assembly GCA_034694085.1 of Pogonognathellus longicornis. NCBI lineage: Eukaryota > Metazoa > Arthropoda > Collembola > Entomobryomorpha > Tomoceridae > Pogonognathellus > Pogonognathellus longicornis. The sequence continues at coordinate 7,597 of JAQFYB010006695.1, forward strand.
TATGTGGGATTGTTCCCAATGCCCAAAGTCCCCAAATTGTTCCCAATGTCGGAGAGATTTTTCTGGTTATCCAACACAGAAGCGAATGAGACAAATTAACCAGAAACATTTACTCCAGGTACATTAAATGCAGGTATTATGTGCGTGAGCCATGAGCTGAGTAGAGTGTAGAGTGCGTGGAATACATCTAAAGGGTGCCGAGTGGAGCTATGTAAAAGTGTGTGTGGCGTTGCTGGAAACTCTGGAGAAGAGAAACGAATGTTGGAATGCACCCTTGATTGGACGCATGTGACTAAGAGGGAGTGTTAGGCAAGCAACAAGCTATCGCTTGGAAGCTGGACCTACAGGCCCCTTCCCTGAACGTTTCCTCTTCTTTAGAGCAAGACGACGAAGTTGATTTTGAAGACGGCAATTCCTCTTACCCACACATATATTGCCATGATGACCAAATCCCTGACATTTCCAACACTGAGGGCGAATTTCATGGGAAATCGGTGGTGGTGTTGGTACAGGCACAATAGGCGTTGGTGTAGGATCCACATCCACCGTAATAGGAAGGTCCGGCACTGTGGCAGTGCTGGACTCCAAGAGTTGAGAAAGTGCCAACAGAGAAGTAGGTGGCGCTGCAGGATTGATGAGAGCCCGACAAAAACAATTACGACCAGACCAATGTCTATTCCGCCTTCCCCGACAAAAACAATTACGACCAGACCAATGTCTATTCAACCGCCCACAACAAAATCAATTACAACCCAACCAGTAACTACTGCTCCATCCAGGACCAAACAGTGTAGTTACAAAATTATTTTAATTTGAAAATATACTTTTTCGGCAGCCTGAAATAACAACTGAAACACAAGAAATTGACGCGACTAATACGACCAGTGATTCAACAATTAGTACAAATACTCCCCGATACTTACTTTAGTACAAGGAATAAGCCAAAAGATCATAACGAAGTCCAAATAGACAACAAAATTGAGATGGAAGCTGCTGGACAAACTATTCAACCACCAGTCTGTAACGCTGCTTCAGCAAAAAGTTATTTTGACATTTGTCCTATTCCAACCTCTCCTTTAGGAAAATGCCGATTGTTAATTTATGAAATTTCGACTGAGTCTCCTGCCAACGATTTTCAAGAGTTCATTGAAGTGCAAAGAATTTGTTCAGAAGGAGGTAGACATTCACAAGCGCCATTACGTGAATTTGCTGTAGTGATAATTGATGGTTTGACTAGGGAGATTTTACTGGTTGCTGATTTAGATGGAATACAATGGTCAGCATCAAGGGTCAGCAGGTCAAGAAATTAAAGGAGTTTGTGTGTGTTATGTCATTTGATAGCATCAAAGTACAAAGAAGTAGCACGAGTGCAATTTTTGATGTTATACCAAATGGAAGAAAAATTCCACACGCGGTTCTTCTTTTAAATCTAGCTATAACAAAATTAAAGATGTTAAAAATGGTACCAACGCCAGGTTCGTTAGATCGAAAAAATCCGTTACCAATCAATGCTGCAATATTGAAAGTTTTGCACGAAAATTTGCAAGACATGGTTGTCTACAGTGCGATGACACTGACAGATCATTGTAAAATTTTTGAAGAATTGCACCCTAGGTTTTCAAACAAAGGTGGATATGAGTATGTGAACCGTGATTGGGCCACAGAATATCCAGATGGGAAGTATCAATCCATAAACAGATGTGTCTCACATAATAGGCCTTTAAATCCATTTGTCTATAAAATAGGACCAATCAGTCCCGGTGCTCCTAACAAATGCGATGAAGCAATACAATTTATTGATTCACAACATATTGGTAGTATTGGAGTACTCACAAATGAAAATATAGAACCCCAAAAAGAATGTTCTTCTGTTTAGGCCTCCTCAGTGTTATCCAGGTTTTTTAACCCCGGTTTTAGTCATGTTTTAGCTTGTAGACTGTTAATCTTTTCTAAAGGTTTTACTTAATTCTACCTGGAAATATGGGTGGAATAAATATCAGAATACTAGATTTTGGAAAATATATTTTTATTTATTTTGTACTTGTTAAGAGGATTTAAGATAGGGTTTTAGAGAAGAGAGAGAAAAGTAAAAATGAGTGTAGGTTGGATTGCTCTTCCCTATCCCAAGTTTGCTTTACTTCTCCCTACGCACATACAATTTGTCTCTTATTTTATACTAGTCATTTGTCCTTTAAATTATTTTTATTTTAGAAAGGAGAACATAAATTTTAGGACATTGAGTTTATTTATTGATAACAATAGAAGTATTTGTAAATATTATAAAGTTAGGTTTTGTATCCTTATATATATATAAAAATATACCCGTAACATACGTAACATTTTCCGAATCAAGCGTCCTCGCTTGTAGGATACAAAACTATAAGAGAAAGACACTTAACAAACTACTGAAATTATAGTATATATACGTTTTATAGTTTGTCGTGAAAGATAGGGAAAGAAGTGGGTAAAAAAACATAAAATATAGTTGACCAGGCTACAGATTATATGAAAATCAGAACATTCTAAACAATTATAAGTAAGTGACTTATACAAAACTAAGGCGCCATAAAATTATTACATCTATCAACTAAACATTAGTGGCCAAACAAGAGCTCAAGATACCTTTACCCGTGAGGATACCATTGCCGAGAATCCCACTCACCGTTACGAGAGCGGGACTCCGCATGTTTTTGTATAAAGTATAGAAAGGACTCATCCTACACACCTTATACATAGGAAAATGTGATAAACAAAATTTAAGCAAAATGATACTTAAATCAGTGCTGAATACATTGACTGATTGATTTTTTTAATAAAAAATTTAACGCTTAGGTAGGCAATGCACGATTCTTGTGAAAAATGAAATGCGAACTTGTTATAATTTTCTGTTGTGGATTATTTTAATTGGTAGATGTAATTGTCTGTGTTTTAGTTTCTTATGCTCGCTATCGCGATGGGCGAAGGGGTCGCTAGACGCGATGCGACATATTATTTGAGGGCGCTGTTAACAGATTCCTGTAGGGATTGCTTCGCCCGAAATGAAGCCGAGAAGACTTTATGGTCTTTCTCGGAAGATTACGGTAAGTTGTTTTGAGATGTGGTGATTGTTTATTCTATCGGATAAGAATGACAAATCACTCAATAGTTAGGAATTTATAAAACTGTGAAGTATACAGCGTAATACGCCTGATACTTCTTGACTCGGTACATAAATGAAATCCTTCTAGCTGGGAATATTCAAGTAGCGAAGTCATACTTGTGAAACTTAAGCAGAAGTTTAGATCCTGCTTGTTGGGAAAAATTATTACATCTGATATCATTCTTTATACTTGAAACTGACAGTAATATCCTTCTAAATGAGCATATTAAAGAAATTATGTTCTTATTACCACAATCTAGGAATAAACACAGTGATCAATCACTGGTCCTGTCACTCTTCAGAGTTACAGACTAGGATATGCTACAGCAGAATAATAATTAACATTATTATTCTGCGCAATAGCCAATTAAATGTGTCCCGTCTTTAATTATAACATTAATTAATAACATAGGGCTATTCTGCCCTATGCTATTCGCTAACTGAGATTCCCGTGAGACAATTTACTAGAACGTCCAAATGGATGGAATGTTGTAGCAAATTGCTATATAAGTATATATTTAGGTATTTGCTTTATATATATAGCTGCTACATCATCTCAGATGTTAAGTAGGACTTTGTGAGTAAAGATTATGAATAACGAGAGCCGGGCAGGTTTAGCCGCATAAACCTGCCCATACAAATTACCATTGAGAACTCTATATATTCTTTCCCCTCTATACAAAACATTGGCTAAATAAATTATTTACCTCTTCTTCAATCGGCATTACTATAAGCGTTATCTACTTCATCAACTACGTTAAAAACATCCATACACACACACATACACACTCTCATCACTAAACAAGTCCGCTTCCCGAAATTAGGAAATTCGGCTCTGAAGCAGTCGACGCACTTGGCCCGTAGCGATCTCAGTTTATAAGAACCCTTACTTAGAACACTTATATTTTGCTGCCAAAACGGCGTTCGAGACGTATTTGGATCAAGCACTGGAGACACTCGATGTCGTTCCTAGGAATAAACAGCGTTGGAGGCAGGTGTTCTGGAAAAAAAATCCTGTATAATAAATTGCTTGCCATAGTGTTCATCAAAGAACCAAAAAACGGATGCAGACTGTGCGTTCCCGAAAC
>JAQFYB010006696.1:0-11822 GCA_034694085.1 Pogonognathellus longicornis
CTCACTTCTCAAACAACATTCAAGCGCTAATGATTCCTCTTGATATTATGTCAAAAACCGCATTTCTATACTCTTTGACATAATATAAAGCATAATTATGATAAAATTATAGGCTAGTACAACCAAGACCTGACCTTTGTTCCAACACATTCAGTCAACAAGTATTTATCATTCCTATTTCCAATTCTTTAGACAAATGGACAGTTTGACAGGGAAATAAAATCGTATCAATCAATATTTAAATATTTTTGCAAAATATGCCAAAAATAAATTCCTACTTTTGTTAATAATTATTTTTTCTTTGACATTCGCCAATACCTTGCAATGATAATATTCAATGCATCCAATAAAATAAATAATGAAATATTACTCACCAACATGTATTAGAGTTTCTTTGTTTCTCATTAAACTAGCAGTGAAAGGCACGCAATCTTACAGAGGGTGATCGTAGAAGAAATGATCGATTTAAAAAGGCGGTTTTGAAAGTGAGAATGATTAAAACGGGCACCGTATAGCCACCTATATACTTATTGGTGGCTGACGTCTTAAAATAGATTTCTCGTTTCAAAGCACTGAAACAAAAATAAGGTAACTAATTATAACACAACTTTTAATTGTGTATTACCTAGAACTATTGTAAAACTTTTAAATACATTTATTCTAATTCTTCTGTGTTAATATTTGTTTACCCATGGGTGGCCCATATTAATATCTGAACCTTTATCCATAATTCTGACAAAATATACCAGGAACACATAATTCTAGCTAAACCATATTATGTAAATATTAAATTCAACATACCATATCCATACCATATATAATTTTGTGTGATACGTAAATAAACATATACTAATATTCATATCACATCGGATTAATATGTAATAATATAGTATACCCATACTATATCGTGTTGATGTGTACATCTACATCCAAGGCCGTATTTAAGATCCCATTTCGGGAAGGGAGTGCAAGTGCAAGAAATGGTGAAATAAGAGCTATTTCAGACCAAAATCAATCTAAAGTGCATCAAATTTATGAATAGTGCGTCTTTTTCCGATTTCCGAGTGGTGGATTGTTTCCTTACCCCCTAAATACAGTCTGGTGTACATACCCTTCAAAAATATTTTAGTGTGAAACGTACTATTAATACTAATACTATATACATAATTATGTGAAAGATGTTGTGTGAGACTATCTCAACAACATAATTTATTCCCAGGTACCTATAGTGCACCCTATTACAATTAGCTTATTTATGTCGACTTAAGACTTTCTAAGAACTGTCAAGGTCGATCTTAATCACCTAATGCCGTGTTGCAATTATGAGTCCAACTACCATTAATTGCAGTTAAGATTGTTCAGTAGAAGAAGGACAACGCGGGATTCGTTGCTAAAATTAAATTGTTTTTGCTGGACTGCAAAATCCTGAAAGCTAGAGTCATATTTTAATTAAAACAAAAATTCACGATGTACGCGTCCACAAGAAAACCTGGTGGTCTTGCGACTGCTTTTGTTACGTCTGATTCTGAAGTCGAACTACCAGAAAGATTTAAGCGTCTCAAAGATTCGATCAAACCTAAAAATGTGGAGGAATCATGGAACCGTTTGATTACTGCCTTTGAAGCAGAGATTGAAGATATTCGGTCTCAAGGATCAAATATTGTTCCTCAAATTGATTTTAGCGAAATCCAAGCTAATAATGGAAAATTGCCTACTGAAAAAATTGCCGAAATTAAAAAAAGAGGGTGTGTTGTTATCCGCAACGTTGTCAACCCAGAGTTAGCACTTCAATACAAGAAAGATGTTAAGGAATACATCAGTAGAAATCGGAATCAGATTATTGGATTCCCAGGTAAACAAATTAATACTTAAATATGATAATTATTAAAAACCATTTACAAAAAAATATATGCTTTGTTGTACACCATTTCTCTATAGAAAACAATCCACAAGTTTGGGAAGTTTATTGGTCAAAAGTAAGTTAACATTTATTCCTATAGAATTATTATAATTTTACTGGCAATATACTGCATGGTAAAAAAGTGGTGAGCCGATATAATATTAGATAATTATCGTAGGCTTACGCAAGTACATGAGTTAACTGTAGAATGTACTCGTACGCTTACGTAGGTCAATGATAAGTTTCTAAGATGTAGGCTGACTACTTTTTCACAAAACGGTATAAAGCGTCATTGTATATTTACAATAAATATTTTAATCCTCGGGTGAATTGAAATAAATAAGAGGAATATTGTAAAAATTCACCTTTCTTGCCAGTGCAAAATACATAGGCAAAAAACATTCTCACATGTTACATATATATGAATATTTAAAAAAAACTATTTTGAAATATTTCACTATTTTTTGTAATTGCGAAATTCCGAAACCATTGCCCACGAGAGTTTTTTATGATTTTAACAGTCACAAATTGCAGCTCGTTCTCACCCAAATTTTAACATGGTGGCAAACGCTATGAATCAACTTTGGCACGCACATGAGGGAACTGACATTGATTTAACTATAAACGTTACGTACTGTGATCGTCTTCGCATTCGACAACCTAAAGATGAAAGCTTTACTTTGGCAGAGCACGTAGACGGAGGATCATTGGAACGTATGAAATTTTTTAAGTTCAATACTGTACTGTTGTAGCTTGCTGTACTGTTGTAGCTGTTTTTCAAGTTCAGTACTGTTGTAGCTTTTGATTATACTACGGCAAGAAACAATCGTCATTCCTTTATTCGGGAATAACTCAAGAATTAGATGTCTAAAAATTTAAATGCTGGTTTAGATTTTACAAAACTAAACACAAAGTTTTGGTTTTAGACAAAGGACTACAAATTATTTATATTTAATCTTCTGTATTAATTCACTCAAGTTGATGTTAATGATGTTAGCTAAGGAGATAATATAGATCATATTAATATTATTACAACTTACTAGAGGTGTTAATGGGCCGGAGCTTATTGACCTCTATTGATAGAGCCTATAATTTTATTCGTAGCAAAATACGATTTCCCTTTTAAAATTTTTACTAGAGAGTATTGTAATCCGTTCCCCACTCTAGCTTGAAACATGAAAAGTACTACTATGATTTGACAAATTTATTCACTATAACAGTTTGACAGCTCTTGGCTGATATCTCTTATAAATGTAGGCTTATAATTCTGATATCTCTGCTGATGCATGTAGGATCCAAAGTATTTTTAAATTAAAGGCTTAAAAACTTGAGCTTAAGAGTCATCAATAAATATTCATTATATTAACAGTATATAAATATGTATTACCATTACCACTGAAAGATTAACAATCGTTTGTACTTATTTTATATTTCCTCAAGGTTGGGAAGATCCTGAATATCGTAGATGTTACGAAAACATACTGAACGGTGAATGGGAAAAGCATGATCCGTTTGACGCCACGCACCGAGTCGATGCCAAAATGGATTTGTACAACTGTAACGGTAATTTAAAAATAAATTTAAAACAAACGTGTAAACAGAAGTACAAATCAATTTGTGGGTTCAATGAAGCACATTTTATAAATTTGTTTCAACCACTATGGTTTCTCCGACTCAATTTTGGATTTTCCACAATTTTTTTTAAATGTTATTCTTTTATGATTTGTTTAATATCACAAATCATATATGTCAAAAAATTGGACATTTAGTATTTTTTTGTAGAGAATGAAGATGGAATTCGGTCATTTATTAGGTAATAATAACAATAACACCTTTAATTATCTATCAAAATATTTGATCCGATTTTTTACTTTTCAGGTGGATGTTCAATGTTCCGAACTTTTCAAGGATGGATGTCACTTTCTGATGTTAAATCAGGAGGTGGGACACTAAGAGTGTGTCCTTTATTAAAACTAACTTCGGCTTACATCATCTTGAGACCTTTCTTACCAGATTTAGCCGATTCAACGTGAGAAAAGACAATTAAAATATTTTTGTCACATTTTTGGGTGTTGGAAGAAAACATGAATTATTGAATGTGTTTTTTAAACATATATAAAGGAGCATGGGTGGGGCACTTCCTGGAATCGTGCAACAATTCACCGCTAAATACCACTCCCACATTCTTAAAACCACGGTGTCTTTGCCCAAAGTGGCACCCGGAGACTGTGTGTTTTGGCATTGTGACGGAGTCCATGCTGTTGATAGTGTATGCAACAATGAAACAGATAGCAGCGTCTTTTACATCCCTGCAACACCACACTGTGCCAGGAATTTACAATATATTGAACGGCAAAAGATTGCATTTGAAAACGGAACGTAAGTTCAATTCTATACTGCATTTTTTACTTTCGTAGTACGTAAGTTTAAATTCGAAATATCGCGTATTTTAACTGCAGTTCTGCGCCTGACTTTCCATTGAATAACTGTGAAGAGGGTTTGGAAGATCGAGCAACAGAAGCAGACCTAACTGAACTTGGAAAACTGGGAATGGGATTTAAAAAATTTCAGTAGTAATAGGCAGGTGTATTAAAAATTATGCTGGTAGAACATAATAAATGCTAAAAATTATAGTCAATTATAATATTATGTCGAAACACTCTTGACACAATAAAAGCAAACCATTTGAAATCTTATTTTTTTATTTGACAGGAATTGTTAACATATTTTAAATGGCAAATGCTATTAGATCAAAACCATGTACCAATAAAGGGCGGATTGCAATTCCATTCATTCGAATTTATAATGATCCTGCTCAGTTAAAAGTTTCAATGCTCTGCGAGTAAATCATCGATTCATTTAAAAAACACAATATTCATTTTTTGAATTATTTATTTCTATTACCAAGTTGAGGTAGGCATGGTTAAGCTGGATAATTTGTTTCAAGATAGAAGAACAGCTGCTTGTCTAGCTTAAGATACTTGTCTCGTATCTTACTAAAGTAAATAATTGAAAATGTAGTAAGATTACTACAATATACAAGTTTCATAAATTCACATGATACAATAATATGTACTTTTTACACACATGCTTTTGTTGGTTCGTCTTTCTAAAGCATTATTTAATATTAGCAGCACTTATTGGATTTATATTGCAATTTTGTTGAAATTGTGACCTGAATTACCCTATCAAGGTCTACAGGTCAACGATTGACATCAACGATATTAGATGTTATTTAGCATGCTTGTTCGTTTGGGTTTACTGCTTTCATCCTAAATATCTTTTTCTTGGAAAAAATGCATTTTAAAAATTTGAACCTTTTTTAAAACAGTAAACTTTGATTCTTTTTTTTATTTTGATCGTGTAGTGCAAGTATTTAATCATTTTCCAAAACGGGTGATCACAAAATTGGTGCAAAACTGTAAATGTTTATTTTGTTGTAAGTGTTTATCCCAGTAAAAAACACAACCTCAGAAGTCAGAAGGGGGAACTTATATGCATATATTTGTATTTGTCTGCACAACTTAAGTCAATGTGCCTATGAGTGCACAACAAGTCATTACTGGGCTCCACAACGGTTTTTTAATTTACTTACCTCTTAAAAATCCGTTCATTCATGTTTATTTTGTTACTGCAGCAACTATCTTTTCCGACAAACGGACAATGACGTTGCGATGAACAAAATAGTTACCATTATCACCAGGCGCGTAGCCAGGATTATAATCTGGGGGGTGCACAACAAAGATCTATACAAAAATCTGTTCATTAGTGAAGCAAAAATCTCAATATGAAGTACATAATATGAGTCTACAACCAAGCGTAGAATTAAAAAATTAAATGTTTGTTAATACATATGATAATTTATCATATGTGTTTTAACAAACGTTTAACGCAAGAGAATGTATTGTCAATGTGGTTAGGTGTCGGGTCTCTTCATACCATCCACAATTGACTATCGGGTGTCCTTCACGAACATGCTTGGCGGTTCCATAAATTTCAAATGGTTAAACTATAAGTATTGACCCTTTACTATTATTGTTTTGCCAAACTAAAAATCACAAAAAGTTATTGAATATTTATTTGTAAGCCAATAGTCAATTTAAAAATGATTTATATAATCGACCCATTTAATAATTTGGATTCAGGATTAATACAATAAATCGATTTTCTCTTTTCAGAATCGTATTTTACCATACAAACAATGTACAACGTATGACAGAAAAGTCAGAAAAAATGTCAACAAACATCAACGAAAGACAAACAACTTGTTTATTTTGTTATTGCAGCACTTATGATTTCCGGAAAACCGAAAATGAGGTTGTACTAAACCAAATAGTTACCACTTGCAACAAACATTTACCACAAGAATGCATTGTAAATATTAATTGGGAAAATGTTAATTCAGCTGACGAAAGTTTCTGTCAAGAATGTTACAACCTTGCTCAACAACTTCTCACTCTTAACTCTGATCTGGACAGAATTTTGAAAGACATAGAAGGGACTAAGTGCAAATTTTGCTAATCGTATTTCATCTGGAAGAAGAAAATGCGAACTGTCAAGTACATTATTCCACAATGTTATTGCTGAATATAGCAATGTTGAGAATACTTCTGCTCTTTCCATTGTTAATAGTCGAAATGCTACAACAAGTAGCGGAAATTTTCCGGATTTGACGTCTCAAGCTTCGCAGAACGTTTATAACGCTGATGTGGCTGATGTTGAGAATACTTCTGATCTTTCCAATGATGTACAAAGTGTTGGAAACTTTCGGGATTTGAAGTCTAAAGCATCGCCGAAAATTTATATTCCTGATGTTGCTCATACCAATTTCTGTGAAGACAGTAAATCAAAGGCAGATACTAGGACTTCATCAACTGAAGACAATCAATATGAAAGTGAGTTTTCACAAACAAATATAAAACACAATAATGAACCAGGAAAGCTGAAACTTTCCCTAAAAAGAAATGATAAGGACCCTACTGCAGGTAAAACTACGAAGAAAATGTTTAAAAAGTTATTTTGAAACTGAATAGTCTGTCCTACTCGTCTAAGTCATTTATAGAAAACTTATTGAACAACTCTAGCGCCTAACCGTATGAGTTTTTTGGGGGCACCTTATACCCAATCTAATTGTATGAACACAGAAAATCGAACCAAAATTATACCTATTTTTTAACAGTATATTTGCAGTTGTGAAACTTTTCTTTTGATTCTTTTTCAAAAGTTGCCAGAACAATAATATTCCACTTCATTATACTACGGAACATTTAACGCTGATTCTGGAGGCAGTGGCGTATTTAAGGGTTGGGCCTCACCCAGATCTTTCGAACATACACTAGATGCATTTCTTGGGTAATGAGAAACAATTCCAATAAATGTACAACTAATTTCATCCAATCATTTTAAAATGATATAGAATATCAATACAATAGACAATAACACATAATATGCATTATAAGTTCATTCAGAAATTCATTTAATGAGATTCGTAGCTATTTTTGCTTACTAGCTTACCCACTATCAAGGAAAGGAATTTTTTATATGTTATAGAGGTTTACTCTAGGTACAAAAAAGTTGTTTGCCCATTAATCAAAAAATAGGGGTGTTTTCTTGACCCCGCTTTCCAAATTCAGGCTCTATAGACTTAACTTATGAATATCATAAATTAACCGCAACCAGTAACTATAATATTTGATTGAGAACCCCTAGGTTTCCTAAATCTTAGATTCGCCTGATTGGAAAGGTCTGGATAATCCTTTGGTTTAATTTCTGTCAAATATTAATTCACTTATGTTGAAACCAGAAATTCATTAGCCAATATTTTCCAAAAAGATGTAAATTGTAGTCGAGTGTATACGTGTGAATGTGGAATAATATTATGGTAGTCGAAACTATAATGATGTGGTGGAGCCTATAAATGTGGGATTAAACAGTTTTTTTATTCACTCTTTAAAGGATCGGCAGAAAGTATACGGACGATTATTACTGGTTCAGATTTGCAACGCCATATTGACAACGACATGGCTTCTGGCTTCCAATGTGAAAAATGTCACAAAAGATTTAGCAGATTGACTATTCTTCAAAAACATGACTGTTCGAAACCAACATTTGAATGTGAAGTATGCAATAAATCATTTTCTGGAACGGGAGTACTAAAACTACACATGCGATGCCACACTGGAGAAAAACCGTTTAAATGTGACACTTGTGGAAAATCTTTTTCAGTTCGGTGTCATTTGAACACTCACCTTCGAGTTCATTCTGGAGAAAGACCCTTCAAGTGTGATATATGTGATAAAACCTTCAAGGAGGACAGTAGTCTCAAAAAGCATATTAAAACACACAAAACAGGCGAGTCAAAGTACAAATGTGACATCTGTTCCAAATCGCTTGGTACTTTGAACACTTTGAAGGTACATTTATTATACCATAAAGGCGTAAAACCACATCAATGTGTAACTTGTGGGAAAGCGTTCCCAAGTAAAACGCGTTTACGGGTACACGAACGTAGCCATTTGGAAGAAAAGTCATTTAAATGTGAACTATGCGGAAATTTTTTTAGCGATAAACATGTGCTAAAGAGGCATGTAGAAACTCATTCTACAGAAAAAGGCTTTTTGTGTGAAGAATGTGGAAAATCTTTCAGTAGCACTCGTTATTTAGCAATACATAGACTCACACATACGGAGAAGGGTCCTTTTGTATGTACAACTTGTGGGAAAATGTATCCTAGTTCCGTTCGATTGAAATCACACATCCGGTATTATCACAGCGAGATGTCCATTAAATGTGAAAGTTGTAATATTGTTTTCAAAACTCAACTTGAATTGGTCAAACACCAGGAATTTTTGGATTGTCAAAGTGGTCCACCATTTGTATGTAACCAGTGCGATAAATCATTTAGTAACAAAATATCTAGGCAACGTCATATTGCAATGGAACATTTAAGTGAAAATGAGCGGGAGAATTTTCAATGCGATGTCTGCCAAAAAATATTTCACGTAAGAAGGGATTTATATGATCATAAGAAACTAAATCGTTGTCAAAACCTCAGTGTTTCAAAAGACAATGAAGGTGTGTTTTGTGCAGCTTGCGAAAACCATTTCGAAGATAACTCAAAGTTCGAAAGCCATCATTTTAAACGAAATGTGCCATGTCACTATTGTCCGAAACGGTTACATTCCGCGTGTGAGTATAATTTACATCGTCAGAAAACTCATCCCAACGGAGAATCGTTTTACAAGTGTAAAATCTGTAATGTTCCGTGTGCAGGTTTGACTTACCTTCGTATTCATATGAAATCAAGCCATGCAAAACAATCGACAGTTGAAGAAGAGAGTGACATTGAAGAATCAATCCCGTCCTCTTCTTCTATGAGAACTCGTTCCACCACAAAAAGAAATTCGAAAAAAGTTGAGACTAATACTGGTTCTTCTTCAGAAGAGGAAGAAAAGAGGGACAGTGCAATTGAAAAAGAGGACAGCATGAATGGAGAATACTACAATAGCGATTTCGATGATAGTAAAGTAGAAATTAAAGTAGAGGATGAGTTTGTTATTGGATTCTGAGATTGAAGGTTCAACTATAAACTTGTAATATTCACTCAATTTTTTAAACAACATAAGAATTTCATTTTTTTTAATAAACAATATTTTTCCAAGATCACATCAACAATTTTTATGTGTGATTTGATTATTTAGTAGTTTAAGTTAAGATTAAGAAACATTATATTTTTATTATCTAATAGCAACCACTAAAGAGGAACATAAATAATGAAACAATGATTGTCATGGTAGTACTGTGAAACATTAAAAATGAAATTGCACTGCTACATGGATGGTCTTCTCATGCAGAAATCTTCAATGTGTCCTAAGTATACTTTGCAGCTATAATAAATACAGCGTGATCAGTCTACACTGCAATAGGAAAAAAGCGAAATTTTCAAATTTTGTGGGGTTTTGGCGCCTTTTTTGTGGGGCTGGGACACCTTTTTTGTGGGGTTGGAGGCGCCTTTTCCCAAAATGTGTTTTTTTCGACTTTTAAATTTTCATAAATGTAAAATTCATGTAAATAATCAATTTTGACAAATTAATCATGCCAAATCACAGAAGACAGAAGATTGTTATGTTGGCTTATTGGTGCAGTATAGGGGATGTTTCAAAGTGTAGCCAGTGGCGTATTTAGGGGGGGGCTTAGGGGGCTGAAGCCCCCCCAAATTTTTGGACTTTACACTAGATAAAAAAGGTTTCCCCCAAAATACCAAAAAAGAGGTTATTTGTGCCGTAAAAATTCAGAAAATCTCAAAAAATTTCGCGCTACGCGCGTTTTTGCTGCAATTTCCATTGATTTTGACATGAATTTGTGAAAATGGTAGCCAAATTCTCTAAATTTTTTCGCGCTGTGCGCGAAAAATTGACGTATATAACAAAGATTTGTTCAAGCCCCCCCCCCCCAAATGTCTGAACTGGATAGGCTCCTGAGTGTAGCTGAGCTTTTTTTACCCGCTCTATCGTTTTGCTGACATTCCAAACCATATAAAAATATATACGTATCCAATTTTAAAAACATATAGATGTTCGAACTTTATAGTGACATTTTTTGCAAAAATATTTTTGCTATGCTTTTATATAGTATAATTTTGAACGATCAAAAGTATACGAGCTCCCAAAAGGTCCCGACTGAAATTAATTTAGAAAAATCTACATACTCTGCTCTTATTTTTCTCATATCATACTTCCGGGCGAAACGTAGCGATTTTTGAGATATAAAATTTTTAAAAAACAAACTAGAAGCATGAGATCCCGTGACTACGTCAAGGATGATACTTTGATACTAGAGCAGGTATTACATCTAGGGGTGCCCTCGATGAAAAGATGCAAGTGATACGGGAAGAGTACAGAGGACCGAACTCCAAACCCCGTATCGTAACTTGCATCTTCGAGAGGACGGGGGTGGGGGGTATGCATTTTGTAGTTTAAACTTCGCCCAACTCCTAAACCTTGCCTAAATATTTTCGAAGTGTTTTTTTTTGTTTCAAAGTGCTTTGTTGGGACTGGGACCGCGCTTCGGCGCTAGTACCATACCCACTGGCGTAAATAGCAGGTAAGCAAGGTATGCGTCGCATACCGGCCCCCCAGGTTCAGGGGCCCCCAAAAAGAAAATATTTAATAAAAAGAGGTTATTTTGCTTCAAAAATGTAAAAATATCGTAAAATTTTTCGCGCTACGCGCGAAATTGACATACATTACATTGTTTTTGAATCAAAAAGCGGTTCTTGCATAGGGGCCCCCAATTTATAGTTACGCCAGTGACCATACCAACTCAAAAAATTGCTAAATTTGTCTTTAGAACTTTTTCAAATAAAATATCTCCAATGATGAGCGAATCGACCAGTATTTCCAGCGATGGTTCCACCCCAGAAATGGGGGTTGTTATCGGAGATGGGCGCACGCTCTCTGGAACCACGGTAACCCAAGTTGGTGGGGGCCTAACGTTCTAGTGGCCCCAAGCGTTCCCTATGCGTTGGGAGATGGAGGCTGTAAACCTGGAGATCAGCACCAGGCGGTGACCCAAGTTGGGTTGAGGGCTACCGTTCAAGTGGCCCCAAGATCCCCCCTGCACTGGAAGATTAGGACTGTGAACCTGGAGATCAGCGGTGGCCTGAGCAAATGTACCGCCCGCGGATTATTTTGGAATCTCTGTGGTGTAGAACGTGTAGAGGGTTCCTCATTCCCCTGCCCTGGGTCGTAAGTTCCAGCAGACGTCTGCACAAGCGTGCATTATTAGTAGCGTCAGCTACTATTAGAAATGATCTGTCTGTCTGTATGTCTGTATGTCTGTATGAATGTATGTCTGTATGTCTGTGCAGTTTTCCCAGACTGGACTATACACGTACATACTACACTATTAACACCACATGCAT
>JAQFYB010006697.1:0-11819 GCA_034694085.1 Pogonognathellus longicornis
GCTACTAGATTTTATCGTTTCTCGGAGCATAATATAAAAAATTTCTCAATGTAATGGAAACTTTAGCTGTTGGGTGAACCAGGTTATAACCTTAACGGATAAAAATTCTGTTGATTTAACAATGACTGGTCAGCCGAAATAGAAATATTATGCAGAAAATTAAATCGAATTTCTCATACTACCCACAGATTATAACAGAACTTGTTAAGACTATAATTTATTCCTTGTGTTCTAAACTAATGTGTAGTGTTAGGAAAAGAGTGTTGGCATTATTGACATGACGCAGGGTGTGTGGAATGGACTTGACTCTCTTCGCTCGTCCTGTCTTGTTCTTTATCTGTCTGTCTGTCTGTGCAAAGAGAAACGATGCGTCTTTATTTGTTTTAGATTTACATTACATTAAATTACATTTGTTCATCTACACTTGTAAGAATTGATTTTTTCCACCACCACGGAGACAGACATTTTCTCTCTACATACAGAGTAGTATTTGAAGAGGAATAATGAAATTACTTTTTGGTTTGGTGTGCTTTGCTTTGCGTGAAGAAGTTGATTTGATTGCATTGCACACTTACGTGAGAAGTTCAGTACAAAAATATACCAATGAGGCACTTCTTCACTTACATTGTTTTATACTCTGATCAGCATTATTATTAACTTTTCGAGACTTGGTGATGATGAGACAGACATGAAGACCACCTTAATACATAAGAGACTCCATAAAAGTCTATGTGTGACTTTTCCTTCGACATTCGAGGAGGTTAAATCTTTAGTGCCTTCCTTGCCTACTACGAATTCTCATGTGCATAATGTAATACGTTGTAAATGGCCTGTACTCTTTTTAAGTGCTTTGATAGTAGGTTGATGTTTAATATGCAATGTACACTCAAGATCAATCAGTCTCTTTCCAAGATAAATTACTTTACCTACGCAATCTTTATAGCAGTACCACATATAGACTCTAATGTATTATTACATTATAATTGTGTACCTACTGCCAGAGACGTGGAAATGTAATGCAATGCTTTATACACTGATGATAATGATATTGATGCTAATGTAAAACTGTAATTTATAATGAACCATCAGTATGCGTGTACTCACTTGCGACCTGTACTCTGTGGATGCGGCGACAAATGGATTTATATATGGAGATGGACATACTTGCTTTTTATCAACGTGAATTATTAGTTTAAGTATCTTTGGAATTTTTATAATAGAAATATGTGTATAGATGTATGTATGTATTTATTTCTCCCACTATGTATAATATTATTAGTATTTACCATAAATATCATCGCATTTTTAGCGTGCTTTTTATTTCAGAAGATTTCATGGAATGGAAATGGCTTCATGAATAATTTAATAAGCATGAAATCTTATTAACGTGTGAAATACTTTAGGGACAGGTTCGCAGTGTGTGTGTTTTTAATTTGAAAGACTTTTGTCTTACTCCCTGCGACACAGCTTACAGTTTATGAATGAAACGCAAACTGTGTCTAATTTAATATCAATAATGACATGCATAGCATATCACAGCTATGATGTTAGCCGTAGGAAATATGTTGTGTATATGTACGTACGTGTAGAAAAGTGCCATTGTCTTACCTTCCTTTACATTATTAGTGTTTGTTTGTTTTACGCATTCCATAGAGTTCTTTTGAATTGTGGCAGCATCCCATAGCCTATATTTATGCGTGTACAGATACTGCAAACTTTAAGAATGAGATGAAGAAAGTATCCCAAGTCAACTGAGCATGAAACACTTGACAAAGGAATTTAGCATCATCATAATTTAGGACATACTACAGTTACTTAAGAAGATGAGCATTTACATTGTAATAATAATATTATACTATGTATTACATGTATACTTCTACTTTACACTGTAGGTACCTTAGTACCTCTACACACTACATAGTAGTTGCTTGTATTTTAACAAAGAGAACTCGTCTGTCGAGACTTCTCTTACTGTCTCTCTACATCTAAATGGTGTGGTAGAAGCTTAACTTAAACTGCACTGACGCATCTCTAATAATATTATTACACTATGAATACCATTACAGTTGTATTGTATATGTATTTCTGTATTACCCATATATCTGTGCTTGTCAGTCGCTATTTTACAATGAGTATTGTATTAGCATTAAATTGAATAGATATAGTATAGCAAGCAGAATTTGTGAGATTCATTATTATTGCAATTGAGATGAACACATAATATTATTGCACAAAGTGTATTGTATTTATATGCAAGCTAATATATGTAATAACAACAATATTGTTAAGGAGAAGTGTCTGTAGTAAAAACATGACAATTGAAATACGTGTAGTACCTGTGTTCACGCATTACAGCGGAGAGTCGGTATTATTTGGTATTCATTCAAGGGAATGGAAAATAATGAGCTAGTCTGTCATATGCTGAACGTATGTGTGCATTTACATCAATGCTAAAAACTCTGAATGAGTTTAAACGGAATGGATGTCACGTCCTTAACTGTTTCTTTCTGCCTCGGTCGCAGTTACTGCGTCTCGTACTGGATTATTCAATTGAACCTTATTTTCATGTGTTATTTCCTCATGTGTGTGTGTAACTAGGTGTATACCACGGATAGTAAACATGTTAAAAAGTATGTATGTACTTTACATTAGCATTTATATAAATTACACTGCAATTGGTGTTTGCTTACCTGCTGTCGTCGTTTCTACAATTAGTATCAGTTTCAACACGTACATACATAATACGCCTTGTTGTGAATGTCTGTGAAGCAAAAAATTATTTTACAAAAGTCTCGGCCACAGCTTAGTTCTTAATAAGCCTCAGCCTTAGTGAAATTAAAGTGTCCATTTAGGTTACAGGTTATTATGATTATGCACCTATATACCTTCTTTATTTTTTAAACAGATGGAATACCAATATTATTATGTCAATAGTGATGTAAAAAAATATCCAGTTGAGTATGTATATAGGTACATACAATAAGCTAAGCAGAGTATTATGTAAAAGGATGAGATTGTATATGTGTAAGATAATGTGGTATCGCATCGGTATAATATGCACAGGTTTTTGTACAAAGTAAGTGGGAGTGTTAAAGACGAAATTGTTTGTTTGTGAAGAACAACAGTTGCGGCGCGGGTGCGTTTTGGTTGGGTTGGGGTCGGGTGCTCGTGCACTCTGAAACTCTATCTCTTGTAGTTTTGTAGTAAGTTTTTTGTGTTTATAGTAAAACCATGATGTAACAGAATATTATTCCTTACACAAGATGATGTGTTCATATAATATTTTACATTGTATCAGAAGACTGGTGGTTTAGTTATAAGTAATTCAACAAGAGATGAATGCGTAGCAAATGTATAATTAGGTTTGTACATTACATACTGGTAGTTATATGTTAATATTAGGTAAAAGCATAGTTTAGAAGAGGCTTGTTTAAATATACGAGTAAACAAAGCTGTTGATTTTAATACTGGTTGATAGTATGATGGTATATGTTATTTGGTGGTAGTGCTGGTAGAATGAGAAACACGTGAATGGAGTGTGTACAGCTATTTATCAGAGAGTGGTGTAGTTTGTAGTAAATAAGAGTATGAAAATGGTTTTAGCAGCAAAGTGTATAGTTAATATACGTAAACACATGTTTTGGTGTAGATAAAAAGGAGAATCGGAGCGAGGAACATGTACTTTTAGTCCGCAGTGCATTTGTCCAATGTCGAAGTGACTTGACTTGGCTGTGAACTGCGTCGTATGTTTGTAATGTAATAAAATAAAGTGGAAAGTCTCATCTTCTGCTGTATACTCAATGTGGAAATTGTATTTTAATATGTACAAGAAGGTGTGTACTATCTGTATTATGTGTATGTGTATTGAGCATGCTTCGTTTTTTATGATGAGTAATTCGTGTGTGTTCACGTTCACTGTGAATGATTTTCTTCTTTTATGCATTCATAACATGACTTCTACCATGCAAAACGGGAGATTATTAAAAGTGACAACATTCTCCGCATTGTTCTTCATATTAGTAGTGGGATGTCTATTGGCAATAATCTTTGATCGTTACGCTGTAGAAGTTCTTTCATTCTCTGAGTAGGCAGTATTAAAATGATGAAACGAAGCGTGTTGTTTAAATGTTAAAATAGTCGAGGATATTATGATGAAATTGTAAAATGCATTGCATTTTACATCGCACTTTTCTTCCTTTTATTTAGAGATAAATGTTGTAGAGCAAAAAACACACGTTTTTTATTTCACTTTGAGCAGCTGCAGTAATGTATTATTGTCTGTTTTTAGTTGTTTAGTTTGAAATATGTAATAAAGTAGCACGGAACAACGAAGATGATGTCAGATTGTTCAATATTACTGCGCATTAGTTAAAAATTGCTCAAAAACACATAATATCATTATTTTTGCATAAATACACTTAATTTTTTGCAATGCAGTCCTTCATAACGCCATTTCACTAAAGTGCAGTTGGAATAATGCGGACAAATTACATTAATTTTACAGTCTGTGAGTGTTTTCCTTCAAATCTCAAACATTTGAGGGCTTATCATCAATTAATTGGATTTTTTATTCGTTATCACATTTGTGAACGATTATGTAACAATTCAAGTTAGCCTTGCCAATGTACATGCATAGTGGTACATACATCTTTTTTGTAGAATACTAATCTTTTTGATGTAAATTTACTGTTGCTGTGTTAAATGCAACACGAAGAGCAAATATAAATAAATCCGATCTGGAATACCAAAGTAAACATCCACAAAGATAGTGATGAACACATTTAAATTATTGCTGGGCATATGCTGAACCGTATTTTATTGGTTTTGAAGAGAATTTGTCAACAACTTTTCTAAGCACATTGTCAATCTATGTGCATGCAATAATTATTCTAAATTCTGTTTGGCAGCTTTGAGTTCTGGACCTTCAAAACTATTGATACAGTTTATCTGACTCAGTTTTTCATGTTTATTTACTCAGTTGCAAAATCTGATTGAAATAAAAATGTGGAGTTTGCCTTTATTTGGATTTATATGAAAAAATGGATTTATTATGCACCACAGCCAAGTTTTGAGTTGGTCTGGATAATTATTAATCTCACCGCACAACTTCTGCTCACACAGAATATGAAATTAAATAGAAATCGCTGTTGTGCACAAAGGTACATACGTGCACATTACTTGAAATGTAGGTACATGGGCAGACTATATCATTATTATATAAAACCAAATCGAGTGCACTAATATTATATAGGTAGGTAGATTGTATGTGAGTAATAAATTAATGATCCTTTTCTCCTTCACCACGTTAATTTTCCTTATCAGTATATTACACGTTGTGTAGTATGCATTACTCGTGTGTATTGTTAAAATTCGAACAAATTACACACTCCACACATTAAACTCATTTTGGGTTTCCCAAGCAGTCTTTGCATGCATAAATAATATACGTCTTGTCAACTTGTGGCCATTACCCACACTAAATTCCTGCTTTTCTGTGCTATTACATTTATGTCGCTGCATTGTAGTTTATGTAAAACGATTTTCTATGCTATTACTAAAAGTGTATACTTTTGGCGTTTTAAATGCACTTGGAAATGTAGCTGCAGTGTGTATGTGCAACTTGAAAACATTTGAAGAAAATAGTGTAGCTATTATTATAATATCCTGAAAATTATGCACAGCTTTTTTCAACACAGCGTTTTTCTCTAAGCTGTTTAAACTAATTTTATGACTTCTCTTGAATGGTTTAAACAAACTGTTTGGTAAAAGTCTTGTAACTGTAGCTCATTCATGTGGGTTACAAAACATGAAACAAATCGTATTAAAATTTTGTAGGTTTTTAGCATTCAATTGAAAACACGTAGTCACATAAAATGCAGATGTTATCACATTTTGTAATTGTAATTTTTGTGGTTGACAGGTTGACACATGGCACACGTTGATTTCTCGGAATTAGTTGATGCTTTTTAGCAGAACTGACATAATTAAATTTGCAATTAGTTTTCTACTTCTCCTAAGCACACGAAATAGACATGGGCGCATAAATTGACTTCCTTTTCTTCGAATCTCCTTGAACTTTTCACAAAGTAAGTTGAGTTCGCCAGAGGTCAATATCATTTTGCATTATTTGGTACAAGCGCCCTGACTTCCATAGCATGCCTCTCTTGCATTTCTGAGTACAGCGTCAGAGTCCAAGTCTCTGGGAATGGTGATGTATGTTGTAACAACTTTATATTATGGAAAGTGATGTGAGATTCTACTGCAATATCATCATATCATATATCTCCATCTTTTGCACATACAATCATAATGCATGTGCTCAACGTGTCTTTACATTATTTTCTGCTGATTCTTAATCCCAAGAATACATACCTGGTACAAGTACAACAATAGGTCGTATATTTTATTACATATTTTCCTAAGAGCATACAGAGTTGAGTGTCTGTCTGCACTCAACTCAACACACCGGTATAATCCTTGGTGTACATATGGGGAAAACGTGTTACTTTGCTTTTCTTGCATGCGCTTTGTATGTGAGTGGCATGAAACATTAATAGTAAAGTGGAAGCTGTCGGTAAAAAGAAAAAGTTCGGAGAGTTGATTCAAAATGATTAGTACCGTTTCATCTTCATGTACACAGAGTACAGATGAAATGATTCCGTGATGCCTATCTGCTAAATAATAAGTGCGTGGCATTTGCCATTAGTTAGTCCTATTACTTAGGTATTCCCGATGAGCATCATCGTCAACATACAATACGT
This sequence comes from Pogonognathellus longicornis, assembly GCA_034694085.1. Lineage (NCBI taxonomy): Eukaryota > Metazoa > Arthropoda > Collembola > Entomobryomorpha > Tomoceridae > Pogonognathellus > Pogonognathellus longicornis. The sequence goes on from JAQFYB010006697.1 coordinate 6,762, forward strand.
TCAGATACAATCAAACCAAACCAGACAACTATATAACAAATAATACAATCTTTAAATTGTAAATAACGTCTATAGTCTGTAGTACATGTTTAATGTACTTAATACTTCCATTGCCTTTGGGTTCCACTATAGCGTGTTTGTTTTGTTGCAGTATTGTAGGTATATATCTACTCGGATAAATTAATTATTGTTGTATTAAATACACTACAGCTTGCTACTGTGTATATACACATGGAAAGATGTGAAGGAATGCGCTATAGTTACAGTGTGTTTATATGGAGATCAAATAACGTTTTAAGTTAATAGAAATATAAGGTTAGCTTATAGAAAACGCATTAAAAACCTCAGAGAAAAATGCAAAAACGGTGTATGTGTTTGTATACAATACATTGAGACTGTTATTATGTTATTGTGTGGTGGTTGTTGGTGTCTGATAGGTATGCAAGAGGAGTGAGTACAGTGTCAGCGTTGTTGAGTCAGTCCAGTCATTTACAATTTAAATATTTTCTATAGTATAGCAACACCACCGGAATTATGAGTTTGTTTATCCCTGATTCATTTAAATACAGTGCAGACATATACAGACTTGATGGGAACATCTTGTTATGAATACAACACGTTATATGCTGCTTACACAGAGATGAGCAGATGAGTCTCAAGATGTTATGTACCTAGAGATGTGTGTAAGTAGTATGAGTATATTATTTTATAGGTGCAGTTTACGTATAAACTACCTTATCCTCTTCTTACCTAATACTACCTGAAAGAAAAGTGTAAAGACGGCTCTTGCTCAGTCCTTGTTTTCATTCGAATTGTATAATATTTTTGGCCTATGTCCAATTGCAACTGTTTATACTTGTCTCTGTCTCACTGTCTATTGTGCAATCAACATTATGATTTCTTCGATTTAGGCCTTAGTGTCATTGTGACCAGTTTTGTCAAATTGTATTTTTGTACTCAACTTTTTGATAAATGAGAAATACTACAATGAAAAGGATTAGCTGCTGCAATCCTTGAGGAATCATTGTACTTTACTTATGATGAAATGAAAGAATAAAGGATGAAATAAGTGTAAAATAAAAATAAATTGTAGAATGATAACTATGTTAGTGTTAGTTGAGTTTATTTATAACTAGGTATGTACCTACACCTTTTTAATTACAAGATATTTAAAAGTTCACACTAGTAGGTACAAACTTGATTTGCAGACGCAAGCACTTTGCAAAAAGTTTGCTAGTTAATTAAAGGAAAAGCTGTTGTGTTTATATAAGTCACAAAGGAGTCGTGACTTTGTAACAAGGTTTGTTTTATCTGTTTTCTTTCTCCCTGGGTGCTTTATTTATAAAAGCACGTTTCAAGATGTTCATAGGTTAGGTATATTAGTATTGCAATAAAGCTTAGCTTAGCTTAAATGCGTAGTTTGTTGGTGAATGTATTTTTCATTCAGCAAGCATTAGGACGCAATTTAAAATGAAAATAATGAACAAGTAATGAAAAGCGTAAGCTTAGATACAAGAAGCTTGTTGAGGCAGTTGCAATAATTATAGAAGTCAAGGAGTCATAGCTGTTTTGTGGTGGTGGTATTGTAGATATTATGGTGTGCTACATTACTGGATGAATTGTCATGCTAGAGTGAAGTACATTAGAAAAATTTCAAAATTGTCTAAAAATGCAATTAGCTGTGTGTGAAGTTGTGAAAAGTTGAGATTGCGTGATAATAACACACTGTAGTGTTTATAAGTGGAGTATTGTATAATTCTGCGGTAGTAAATCCAAAGCTTCTCTCTAAAAGGAATTCTTAAAGCTACCTAACTCTATATATAGATAGATCTGCATTTTTAAAGCTTAAAGTTAAACTGCATTCACTTTCATCGTTAATGAGGAATTTGTGTACAATTTTATTTTATGGGCAGAATGGAGCAAGATTGTAATAGAAATAGAGAAAAAAAAATCTGTTTTGCTTCAAGACTCATGTTCTGCCCTTTTCAGTACATGGGGTTCTGATCTTTTCTTCTAAGTTTTAATACAAAGTCGTCATTTATTTGATTACCACATGGAACGAGTAACATTCCTTCACACGTAAGTTGCACTACTAATCTTACTTGGTTTGGTTAACTAAAATGAAGAAATTAATTTTCAAAGCTGCGTAAAAATAATATACCTAAGAATGTTACAATGCCACTACATTTCTAATAGCAAATACAATAATTAGCTTTATACAAATCTACATAGGTGCTTTAGTGCTTTGTGTTCCCTACGTGTTAAAAATTTGCAGATGTAGTTTATACATGCACAGCAAATATCTGGGAGCATTGAATATAATAATATTATTCTCAAATGTATTATTTAAATGGGACCTCCTGGAAGCAAGCACAGCAGGATATTAAACTCTTTCATATTTTAAGCTTACCTACTTTTACTTGTATAGTTGTATTATTATTGCAAGAGAGAGAGAGAGAGTTATACTAATGCAATTATACTCAGATTGTTCAAGTTTACCAAAGCAATAATAGTAATAAAGCATCGGCGATTCAGATACAGAGAGAGAGAGAGGGAAACTAATGTTTTGTGCGTTTGGAGCAGAGACGGATTACATTGAAAGTTTGTGATGACTTGGTTGTTAATTTACGTTGCGAAGGACTCCTCAGGGTTTTGTTTCAAAAAAGTACGACTATGTGTGTCTACTCTTCAGCTTTGTGCAATTATAATACAGAAGTAATCAAAAGATACACTGTATTGCCATACTTACACATATAACTCAGAATAAATTATAAATGATTATATCACAGCACCCCAATAACTTTTTGTTGGGATTGTCAACGTCAAAACGAGCAATTTTCTGTTTCTGTTCAAAATAATGAGTTGCATAATATCCTACACTATGAAACGATGACGTCAACATAAGTAAAGTGAAATAAAAATCAATACTTTTGTATATAGTATATGCAAAAATTTACGATGGTATTACATGATGTATGTTTGTAGAGCAATATTCTGTACTGCCTACTTGTTTTATGTCATTCTTTCAACTCTGACTGTCACTCACACTCATTTTATTTAGCAAACATCTTTTTGCGGTTTTATTAAATGACACGTTAAACGTTGCATTTAATACAAAGAGTATTTTTATGAATACACGATCCTTTATATTATTACGAGAACAATTCTCCCATATAAGTCTATGAGATTTTATATGATGCATTGTAGTGTGTAAGACACTGGGGTGTATACATAGGTAGGTATTTTATTTATGCATGAGTATGCTAGTGGAAGTATAGCAATATGGAATGATAATGTGATGAGATGCATGAGTGAGAAGCGAGTTTTGTTCACGGATTTTTATTGCTTCGAGCAATGCCAAATGAGCACGAGGAGGATGGTAGTGGTGTTTGTGATAATAATACAAAACATTTATCAGTCGGTGCAGATACAAAGATTTGCACGTTGTATTGAAGTCTGCGAAACGAAGGCAAATAGTAGTCTAGTCAGACTAGCCAGATTTTTTTAGTCATCGAGGATTCTAATAGTTCTAGTCTAAACAGGTGTACTGTTCGATTGGTTATTGAATGAAGAGAGTAATCAAGGTTGAACGCTTATGCTTCTATATGAATAATGTATCTATGTAACTATACAACTAAACAGCCTGAAACATTATACCTACTTGGAGCACCGCCTTGAATTATAATGTCCCTTTAATAATATTGCAATTCAAAGGATGCGAAGGAAAATATTACTAAATGCTAAAGAACGTTAGCAAATGAATGAAATATCAACGTTATTTAATTCTTCTATTCGTGTATGCGTTTGTGTGTCTAACACTACATTGAAACTGAAATCTTTCTATATATTAAGTGTTAAAATATGCAAGAAATATTTTTATGGGGAAACAACATAGTTTTTGTAGAGAATCAGGTGCTAATAAAAAGGGAAATCTTGTTAGCAGATTTGCTTTTCTTTATTCTACTTTTCTTCTTCTTTTTATGAAGAAATTACTAGAAATTTTCAGTTTCTTAAGCTGAAAAATAATTGTCGTGGCTGTAGCAATTTAATTTCCATACTCTCAGTATGTGGTTTTAAAATGAAAATGAACTGACGCAATTTTTAAGATTTGTAGGTGTCTAGTATGTATCCTGTGTGGATGTCCTATGCGGTAGATCAACTCGAAAGGGCTGAGTAAGAGTTTGACAATTGATTTGATTTGATTTATGATTGGACTATAAACTTACTGCATGAACATTTCCACAAGTATAGGGAATGACTAAGGAACCTTTTGAAATAGGAAGTGGCGGGTAAAGGGAAATAGGAAGTGGCGGGTATAGGGAAATAGGAAGTGGCGGGTATAGGGAAATAGGAAGTGGCGGGTATAGGCGGGTATAGGGAAATAGGAAGTGGCGGGTATAGGGAAATAGGAAGTGGCCGGTATAGGGAAATAGGAAGTGGCGGGTCTAGGGAAATAGGAAGTGGCGGGTATAGGGAAATAGGAAGTGGCGGGTATAGGGAAATAGGAAGTGGCGGGTATAGGGAATGACTAAGGAACCTTTTGAAATAGGAAGTGGCGGAAGAAACTATGGTCAAAGTATTGCCCATGTATTATTGCCGCAAACGATGAGTGGGATCGTACAGGGTGTCTCATGTATCTTTTGCGCGATTTAATACATGTGTAGTCTGTTCTCTATACTTTGCCTGATGTAATTTCAAATTTCATCAGGCAAAACAAAGCGAACGGACTACCTATGTATTAAATCGCGCAAACGTTACGTGAGTCGTCACCCTGTAGAATGGGCCAGTTGCGCAGGGCTGGAACCCTGACCGGGTAAAGCCCTTATCGGGGCCGGGCCTCTTTTCGGCTAGACCTTGACCAGGTCGGGCCCATTAGCGAGGCCAGGCCCGTAGCAGAAGGCCGGGTTAAAATTGACATACCTGTCTGCAGTATCCAGCATCGTCCAGGGTATCCGCCAAGCAGGAACGTTTCCAGGAACACACTTCTTACATACTAAAAGATTGGGGATTAGCTGAACCCAAAATTAGTAATATTCAAAAAACGTTTTGAATATATTC
>JAQFYB010006698.1:0-11816 GCA_034694085.1 Pogonognathellus longicornis
GCAATCATTTATATTTACTATTTTTTAATACAAAAACTGTTTTGAAGGCTGTGAAAAAATATAAAATTTTATACTTGGTTCAACAACGATTCAACGATATTATGCGGTGGCTAATGCCCATTTTCTTAGGAGGAATGTTCTTAATTCAGCTAACAACGATTTATTGTTCTCTGAGACAGTACAAAGTTATTCCAATGCCCACTTATCTCCTGCTTCCTTTCGTTGCCGCGATCAGCACTGCTTTAATTTTTTTTATTGTGCCCATTTGTGCCAGAACTTATGAAATCACTTGCGATTTTCGAAATCTTTCTCTCAAGAGAAACTATGGGTGTAGTAAAGCTGCTCGGAGGGCCTTAAAAAGTTGTAGGCCATTCGGATACACAGCAGGTCAATTTTGTATGGTGCAAAGAGAAACTCTTGTAGTTTACATGCATTTACTTATAACTAACACCATTAATTTGATTATGTCTTTATGATAATAGTATAATATCTTGTATAACAGTATTTATATTTTATTATTTCGTATTTTCCAATTGGTATGCTCAGTATCTCAGTATAGGTTTCATTTGAACATTCATTTATATTTCTATTATATAATTTAAGCGAAATCTTTGCAAATAACTGCTGCTGAAGGACGAGAATCTTTATAAATTGAAGGACTATCCTTAATCTAACAAATATCCTAAGAAAACATGGCAAATATATTTGGAATCACTAAAAACTGGTTGATTTTCATTCCCATCTTGGGAGGGTTTTCATTTGGCAGATGGTTGGACGAGCTGGAAAAAGAAAGATCAGCCACTTTCCGAGATAAAAGTGCTCTCTTGGGTAGAAAATTAGCTCCCGGCAAAGCTCCTTCGTGGTAAAATCTAAAATTGTCAGTGTAATGTAAGCCAATAATAATAAATAGTTTTAAAAACGTTGGGATATGTATAATTATGCTATAGATCTAGATAGTCGTAGTCAACATGATCGATGATCCATGTCCAATATTCTAAATGATTCGTCATTATAATGTCATTGATTCTAATAAAAATCTAAATCATTAAACTTGTCGAGCTTAATTTGATTTATATTTGGTCATTTGAAATATTTTTAAATACCACACCTAAAGGGTACCGGCATGTCATGCAGTCTTACACCATTCGAATTCAAATGATCTTTTGATTTACACTATGCCGACTTTATTGTACCTACTTTTATTTCTTCGAACAAGGGGCAATGGGCTTAAGTTGAGGTTTTAAATTTTTTCCTGAAAAGCTATAACTTTATATACAACAGCCATATTAATTATTAAATAATATGTAACAAACTCATAGTTCATCCGAATCGGCGAGGGTCTATTTTCCAATTTGTGTGGACCGTTTACTAATTCCACTTATTTTTGTGGTAAATTGATCAAAATAGTAATAGCGCTTTAAGCAAGACAACATTGAATTTAAATTAAATATAGTGTTAGCTCAGACAAAATGAAAATAATTATATGAAATGAGACGAAGGAAACATTTTTGTCGTTTTATGTCATATTACATAAATTGACAATAATCTTCAAACTCTATAATATTATAATTATTTCTAATCATATATGTATATTTTGAAGATTGCATTCGCAATTCGCCCCTGCATTTCGCTTCTGAATGCATGCGTGCATGAGCTAATCTTCTGAGAAATCGACTCTAGTAAATCCACTATTACTACAAGCAAATACCTAGTATTTATTATTAATATAATGTCCTTTGCCGGTGCCAGAAATCTTATAAAAATGTCGAGTTTGTGACGTAAAGGAATAATGTAAGCTTTAACAACTACATCCGCTATAGCAGGGTGGCCTAGTAAGTTTTAATGGAATTTATGCATTCTTAATTGCAAACTTTATTGTTTGATAGGTAGGCATAATAGGTAAAGGTAATATGGTAGTAGTAAACCCGCAGTAGTTCGCCGTATTCAAATTACAATATATACAGTTTTCTTGGAATTTTGTAGAATTCAATAACATAAAGACAACACATCTAAATTAAAATCTTCTACGCCGAAACACGGCTCTTATTGCAAAAGTCTCAAAAGTGTATACTATAATATGGCGTTTACTAAGAGCGTATTACCGTATAGCCTGTATTAATATCCCGTGGCTACTATTGTCAAAATCGATCGCGATGGGTAGGCTATTATTAGAGGGAGGCTATTATTTCTTTTTGGTTAAATCAGCTAAACATTTACTCTGTAATAATGATGATACAATACAGTGTGTATGTATTGAGGTGGGGGGGGGGATACTAATACAGGGAGGCTATTAATGTCAAATTGATGATTGAAGGGGACTATTAATACAGGGAGGCTATTAATAGAGGCAATACGGTAATTGTTTTAACTCGTTGCGCAAAATAAAATCTCTCCCTAACAAACCATGGCAGAATGATTATTTCTTTTTCGGATGATAGTTTGGAGGTTTTTGTTTTTGCATGCTACGTTTAAAGTCTATTTACGAAGATAACTTCCCTGAAGTCATCTTAAAACATGGAAAAGTGAAACAAATCAAGTAAAACCTCCAAACTATCTGCTGAAAAGGAAACACTTAAACCACAGTTAGTTAGCAAGTATTTTATTTTTGAGACAAAACAATCGATCCATTCTTATTACGAGTATTTCAATTTAATCTTACAAGACAGGGACACAAAAAAGGTTGACCCAATTGCATTCCAATCCTGTCATAATATTCCACAATATAGAGTAGGTACTTAAGAAGCATATTATATAAGTAAGTTTTTTCTGCATGCAACTTGTTGTCTGTACTGCTTTTGAACAATCTAACAGTTGACTTAGCAGTTTGAGATATTTTCAGTCATGATTCCAAAAATCTATTTCTCATCCTTTGAACGTTTATTTAGATATTCGACTCCTTTTTTATCTTCACCATACGAGCTAAAACATGGTAAACTAAAGATTACAGATAACGAATTGGTGTATTTTGGATGGTTTTACGTCAGCATTTATAATTTTACTCTAATGCTCATTGTTTCTACGTACAAACTTCTGAAAGAAATCTACAGTCCCGATCCAAATTTTTCTACAGACGCAAAAATTGTGTACATAGCGGCCTATATTGCAATCTTAGCAACAACGATTCTCACCTGGGATATTTTCATTAAAGGCCATCAAAGTGCCCATTTAATGAATCAACTGGTTCGAGTGCATTCGCAATGGGAAAGTAAAAATACATAATTTTAATTATTAATCTTATACGTCTAGTTGTACTTCCTTATTAATGTTGCGAGCAGGAAACTTCATCAAAAAATTCTACGCAAGGCAAAGCCAGACTGATTTTTTGTTGACGAAAAATTAAATTATTATTTCTACACAATGTCTTGAAAAATTCAAGTACATATACGGAAAAATCATTCACTGATATGGTTTTTATTTTAAAAATGAACAGGTTTTTTTATATTTAAGACAATTTATCATAATCACTGAAACACTTCTAATTATTTCTAATTTAATTTTTATGAAAAATGAATGGTTTGAAAGACAAAAGTAGCTCAAAAGGACAAATCTAAGCGTATCATTTTATACTTTCAATTTTAAAATAAACTAAATACACTTATTTTTTAGGATCTAAAGAGAGGAGGAATGCCATAATGGTGAAAACAAGTGTAGTTTTGCACTTCATATTTCCGTTGTATGCGGTTGTTATTGTCTGCATTACAACAGTTTCAGTCTTGACAGATTTGGATCCATTCAGTCGGCTCATAATTGATTATTTTCCTGAAGAACATTCAAAATTAATTGAAGTAAAAATGATTGCTGCAGTGTGTGTCTTTCTAGGCATTATCCACTTATCGAGCAATATGTTACTGTTATTTTTTATGATGTTGTTGTTTGTAAATGTAATGCATGCTTTATTAGAAAACGTTATTGCAGAAATGTCATGTTCTTTACAAGCACCATTAGAAAACAACAGTAACTTGTTAAAACTGATAAGGAGCAATACAAAGTTGAGTTTAAACGCTGTAAGACGCTACAGAATTTTATATTTATTACAACAACGATGCAATAAGGTTGCTGGACATTTGGTGGCAGTTTGGTTGCTATTTGGTTTCCTCATAAAGTTAACCTGTTTCTATGCGACTATATGCCTTTATGAAGTCATTCCGATGCCCACATATCTCATTTGTCCACTCACTACACTAAATTCAACATTTGTTGTATATTCTTGTTTAACCCTGGCCGCCAGGGCTCACGTAAGGTCGACTGATTTTAAAATGCTTGCCACGAGAAGTAATTACAGATGTAGCAAAATGGCTTTAATGGAAATAAGGAGTTGTAAGCCTTTCGGAGTTACAATTGGCAATTTTTTCACAATTCATAAAGGCACATTGGTATTGTACTTTCAACTGCTGGTCCAAAGCACAATTGACCTAATTCTTTCAATGGGTAATGTAAATTGAAAATAGTTAATTTAATATAACTGATGCACATAGGTAATATGAAATCTCAAATCTCTCTAGGATGTCCCATGTTTCATTTTTTTAAATATTTTAGTCCTAGAATATGCTAATTTCTGTATTCTAATATTATTTACTACTAATAGTTGAACAAATTTTCTGCATATAATTATTTGTAAACATTCGAAAAATGTTTCAATTTTAAGCAAAGCGAAAACAGAATTAATCACTCTTATAAAATTTCATTCTCTAATTGATCTTTTAAAACAAAGCTACAAAAATTCATTTCATTACATACATTCAACTATTGAGTAAATATTATATTGTGGTATGCATTATTAATTAGACTTGGATGTCGAGTTAATCGATAAATAGCATGTCACTTCCGTTTAACGAAGGGCCATGACTTGCCATAACTGTATAGCTGCAATTTTCTTGGTGATATCATTGGAAGACCATTTTCCTAGATTTTTCCATTGGTTTAACAGAGGGTTTTTTATTATTAATATATTTTTCATTTCATAGGACTCTCCTATTTTGTGTATATAATAATATGTGCAATAATTATGTTATAAAATATGACATGCTCTCATGTTGTATATACGTAAAGTAAACCTAACTTACCAAATGCAATAGTAATATCGCGTGTCCCATTTATAATGTCACTAGGGCTTATACATGGGCTAGACTTGTTCTTTGGTTAGCCCTATTTCAAACAAGTTATAGATATTTTGCAATGAACCAATATACTCATCTTTTTACCTAACAAATAGCAAGTTAAGTTTATGGTCAAACTAAGTACACCACAAGAAAGAGGACTGAAGATAACCTTTACAAGATAGCATACACAAACCTGACGTTTTGATCTTATAAGGTTGTCAAATTTTGCCATTTTGAGTATTTTTGACTTTCACTTGGTAAACTTCACAGGGTCAGAGGTTAGCCTACCAATACACTTCTTTTTTTCTAAATTAGTTAACACTTGTGGCAAGTGGCGCATTTATGGGTGGGGGCTTAAAGGGCTAAAGCCCCTTTCCAATTTTTGGACTTTACACTAGATAAAATCAGGTTTCTCCCTAAATAAAAAAAAGATTCTTTTTGCCGTAAAAATGCAAAAAATCTCAAACGTTTTCGCGGTTGCATTATCCAATGATTTCGACCTAAATTTGGGCCGAATTCGTGCCAAAATTGAGGAAAAAATTACGTATATAGCAAATGTTTGCTCAAGCTCCCCCAAATGTGGGACCTGGATACGCCCCTGGATGTGGCTACAACGAGTGCGTGGTGACTATACCCTACTTTTCTACACCCTTTCCCACTTAAAAAGTTTTTCTTAAAGTTTCCCAATATTTCTCAATATTGTTCATAGTTTGGGTAGTTTTGAGGTGAAGGACTGAGAAAAGTGAGGTATAGAGTGACTGCTCGTTGTAGCCAGTAGCCAGAAGTGTTTACTAGTTTTAAAAAAAAGACTGACCCTCAATACCAAACCCGTACATTAGATAATAATACTATGTCTATTATGTTAGTAAATATGGACACTTATCTAAACAATGAAGATGTAAATCCTGTAAATATGTAATAGTACCTAAGACATGGTATACTACTGACTAGATTTCAATTATAAATTTAAATTGTCTAATACAATGTTTTACACAATAAGATATGGAAAAAATAAATATTATTATAGGTAATATAAATATGTAAATCTCGAAAATGATTGGGTTGTTCTTTATAAAGTAGGAATAATAAATAAATGATTTTTACTCTTACAATTTGAGTAGGTAACGTTTGTCGCATCGATGCAGTAGGTAAATACAACTTACAAAAATCAACATTAACAATTAAATATAGTTTAAAAAGTAATGTTAGTGTTGGAAAATAATCGTTATTAATTTGAATTGAAAACGTCATATTGAATAATTGAATAATATGGACGATTCCTTTACCACAACAATTGCTGTTCAATAATATGCCTTTTTTAAATGGAAGCTGGAAAGACATCATGACAGACGACTTTAGTTATACCTAGCAATTGCTTCATAATTTATAATTATTAGGCATTACAAATATAAACATAATATTAACGTAATGACTGCTAATGACAGGCCGCACCTAATAAAATATACGCATTTATAGTCTGTTTTAAAGAATAACCATGTATTTGTTTTGCCTACAGTAAAACTAAAATATATAGAAAGTACTTTCACAAACTTTTTTTCAGTATAAGATGCTTCAAATTTCAAACACAGTAAAGTAATTCAACCCTTGTCATTGAAGTTGGGTGGACGTTGTTACATAGTATTAATTTATTTTACTAGCATAAGCTTCCAAAATACTGCATAATGATTATTGTACAAATGCATTCGTTCTATTATTGACAATAGAATTAAAGGGAGTAGTAATAGGTAAAAGTAAAAGCCATCATCCATCAAAGCATAATTTTAGTTTATATTATAATTTCAGCCATATATAAGAGTCGTGTACTAGCCCAGGGGCACTGCATTTGTGTCGGTATTGCATTTGGGGAAAAGACTAATAATTAATAAAGGCTAAACAGAACCTTTTAAACTTTGAATTTCGATCTGTTGGTCAAGAATTCTTCCAGACATTGACACAGGGTGTCAATAAATATCCAAAACACAGTAGAATTAGTCATCTTAAAATAAATTAGTTGATTCAATTTCTATAGCTTGTAGTAAGTAGACCAGATTATTGGGTCGACTATTCATTCTACTGTGTTGTGGTGAATTGAACATCAAATACAAATAGTTTACCCTTTTAAATCTCCAACGTCTCAAGTGTCCAGATTTAATTAAAAAACAGTTTTACAAAATTCCTTAATATGATACCAGAGCTTTATTTCACCAATTTATCACGGATTTTCAATATTGCAAAAATATTTCTGTCGTCCCCTTTTGATTGGAAGAATAACAAATTAATAATTACTCATCGCAGAGTACAATATTTTGCTTGGTTCTATATCAGTGCATATTGTTTTACTGTAGTATTAAGCTATGCAACATTCAGATTGTTCCGAGAAATATTTTATCCCGATCCCGAGTTTCTGGCGTACGAAGTGGTAATGTATGTATTTTGTCACGTTGTGCTATTTCTCACTACCACAGTCACTTGGGTATTTTTCATCGAAGGGAAAAATACTGCATCACTATTCAACCAAATAGTTTTCTTATCCTCTGAATGGCACAGTAAGTTTCTTTCCCAGTTGATTTAAAAAATTTATTTCAAACAACAATTTTGGATACATTTAATTTTGTCAACTCAATTTACCCAAAATCAGGCACGTAGCTAGGATTACAAGTTGTGGGGTGGACAGCAAGATTTTATACAGAAATCAATTTTTAGAGGGCGGGTGAAATTTTAATGTGAGGTACAAATCAGTCTAGTCTATAATCGCCCTCATCGAAAAAAATTGAATCAATTTAAGTCAAAATTATAGCAAAATGCGAAAAAAAATTGCACCTTAATGAAAATATTAATTTATTCTGGGGGTTGCAAGTGAACCATCCCTGGCTACGTGCCTGACAAAAATAATGATTTCTCTAGATTTATTTGATGAACGGAAAGACACAGTGAATGTAATGGAAACCAGCAATATGTTACACTTTATTTTTCCATTGGCTGCTACAATTATTTTCTGCGGGACAACAATGGCAGCTTTCACAGACTTGGATATCATCCGAAGATTTATTATTGATCATTTTCCTGAGGATTTTTCTCAAATGATTTCATTAAAAATAAACTGTACCGTGTCTTTATTTATGGGATGTATTCATATTGGTATTACTTTTGTATTTAGCATTGTATTGGTTTTATTGTACATTAATTTCATTCAACATTTGCTTAAGGATATTACAAAGTCTTATATTCATTCTAATCGTTTGAAAAACCGTAATCATTTATATTTACTATTTTTTAATACAAAAACTGTTTTGAAGGCTGTAAAAAAATATAAAATTTTATACTTGCTTCAACAACGCTTCAACCACATCATACGGTGGCTAATGCCAATTGTATTTGGTGGAATGTTCTTAATTCAGCTAACAACGATTTATTGTTCTCTGAGACAGTACAAAGTTATTCCAATGCCCACTTTTCTCCTGCTTCCTTTCAGTGCCGCGACCAGCACTGGCTTAATTATTTTTATTGTGCCCATTTGTGCCAGAACTTATGAAATCACTTGCGATTTTCGAAATCTTTCCCTAAAGAGAAATTACGGATGTAGTAAAGCTGTTCAAATGGCCTTAAAAAGTTGTAGACCATTCGGCTACAGAGCAGGACAATTTTTTACGGTGCAAAGAGCCACTCTTGTAGTTTACATGCATTTACTTATAACTAACACCATTAATTTGATTATGTCTTTGCGATAATGGCTGTCAGTAATGCATTCCTTGTATAACAGCATTTATATTTTATTATTTTGTATTTAGTGTCGAATTGGCATGCTCAGTATTTGTCAGTCACTAATCAGGATTATAAGATGGGGGTTACTGGTGTACACTGTACACTACACAGTGCACATCCTTAAATAATAAAATATAAGATGACATATGTAGTGAAATGAAAAACATATAGGTCAAAATCAAAGTCAATGTGTATCAATTATATGCATGTAGCATGAAAAGTTTTCCGATGACTTTGCTTCTACAATTCGCGAACTTAACTATGTCAGTCAATATTGGCGGACATAACATTCTTAAAATCCATGGAGCAGGCGGATGGGATTTTAAATAAACTCACAACCACACTGCACTGTTATTATGTTTATAGTTGCACAAGCTCATGTGAAGAGCCAATGGTGTATCCAGAAATACATTCTGGGAGGGTAAAATCCCAATGTGTACAACAGTATTTATGTTGTAAAAGAAGAGTTAGCAATTTAAAGAACCAGCATGATAATGAGCATTGTAATTGAATTTGTTGTGCTCATCATGCTTCCTTTTTATTTAAAGTATTCTCAAGGCTAAAATTAAAAGTATGCATAATATTAAACAAAATAAGATGTAAACCACCTACAGGACTATTGAGTATTTTAAAGTCATCGTCACTTACAAGCATCTAGACGTAGGTATTGATTAATTTTACTTACAAGTACATGTGGGATTAAAATTAAAAATTGCAAATTATAATTGGAATTACGGAACTCACAATTAATGACGTAACGTGACTCAATTATACATTGAAACTCTCTTTTAAAGACAACGTAAGTTCTTATGAAATGTTCAATTTCTATTATTCTAAACATTTTAAGCAAAATAAAAGAAAATATCATTAAAACATACATTTGCCAAGTTTCTTACGAATATAAAATACCAGTAGCCAGTCTAAATCAACCTACCACTTTATAAACGGTTTTTTGCAAAATATTTTGTTGTTTTTGTGTGCTAGTGACTTATGCCTACTAATATCTCAATTATTCAACAACGCAAACTGAATTTGCTTTCAGAGTTTAAGAACATTGTAAGAATGTTCTGTACAAGTTAGATCGATAAAATTGTTTTATTGAATGGAATGTTCTTTTTAAATGGAAATTGGAGAAAAATCATGACAGAAAGAAGCCTTTAGTTTTCACTAAAAATTGCTTTAAAGCAATCATTATAAATGGTATAATCATTATAAATAAATATAATTTATAATGATTACAATGATTATTGATTAAGCATTATATTTAAACAGTCATGTTACTGCCTATGTACAAATAAATGTACATAATTATAATATTGACGGATAATGACTCGCTGAGGAGCCTGCTTCATTTATTAAATGCATTTATAGTCGGCTTGAAAATAATTATAAATATAATGTATTTTCATTGGCTAAAGTAAAACTAAAATTTATGAAAAGTATTCCCATTCAGAAATTTTTCTTTCATGATAAGACGCTTCAAACACAGAAAACTGATTTCAACTCTTTTCAACAAAGTTGGGTTGAAGTTTTTATAATAACTAATTTTACTAATACAGTTTACTAATACTGTAATATTATCTTCCATAAAAATACATGTGATTGTTTTACTAATGTCTTATTCGCTTCGCTTTCGTTGAATAGACGAAAAGGGAGTAGCAATAAAGGTCGTAATAGATGTAAAAGCCATCAAAGCATGTAAATAGCAGTCTTGTACCACCACAATGCAATGGCATTGCTTTTGTACCGATATTGATTTAGCTAATGTAAGTACATTAGATTTAGCCTACTGGCTATTGGCTAATAAAGTTTAAATAGCATACCTAGATATTTTATTATTTTAAACGTTAAAAGTTAAATCTTGTCAAGAACTTTTCAAGACATACAGGTTTAACGTAAATACACACCCTAGGCAAAATGGAATTAGATCTTTTAAATTGAATTAGCTGATTTAAACCTTTTTGTAAGTACTTGTGGTGCTTTTTGACTGCTATATACTATGTAGTAACGCATTTTATGTGCTATAATAATTGAATTTGTAATTGAATTTGTTAGTGAATAAACAAGTTAAGGTTTAGTGCTTGAATTGTAAATTAAATTGAAAAGCAAATAGAGTACGACCTAAAACTTTTATGGTTGCAATTGAAAGCATACTATATAGTGTACTTATGTATACTGATGTTTCAAATTGTCTTGAAAATGGAGTTTTGTGATTAACGTGAAAAGAAATTCGTAGTTTCTAAAAGCAGTGGATTAAAAAATAGTAAATTATTTTCACATAGAATATAAAACTATTCTCTAAAGCCTCTATTTAGGTATATTGTTTCACGATTTTTGGCAAAATTCCTTAATATGATCCCAGAACTGTATTTCACAAATTTATCACTCATTTTCAAAATTTCAAAAATATTTCTGTCGTCACCTTTTGATTGGAAGGACAACAATTTAATAATTACTCATCGCAGAGTACAATATTTTGCTTGGTTCTATTTGAGTGTCTATTGCTTTACAGTCGTATTAGTCTATGCAACATTCAGATTGTTCCGTGAAATATTTTATCCCGATCCCGAATTTCTTGCGTATCAGGTGGTAATGTATGTATTTTGTCACGTTGTGCTATTTCTCACTACCACAGTCACTTGGGTATTTTTTATCGAAGGGAAAAATACTGCATCTTTGCTCAACCAAATAATTTTCTTATCCTCTACATGGCACAGTAAGATTCTTTCCCAGTTGATAAAAAAACTATTTCAAACAACAATATTGAAAAAATTTAATTTTGTCAATTCAAATGATCCTAAACAATGTTTTCTTTTTAGGTTTGTTTGATGAGCGGAAAGACACAGTGAATGTAATGGAAACCAGTAGAATATTACAATTCATTTTTCCATTGGCTGCTATTATTATTTTCTGTGGGACGACAATGGCAGCTTTCACAGAATTGGATATAATCCG
>JAQFYB010006699.1:0-11815 GCA_034694085.1 Pogonognathellus longicornis
CTCTGATATCCATCACATCACATGCATCATCCTCCTTTCTCTTACTCTCATAATACATTAGACTTGCTGCCACGCTTTATTTTCTCCCGTTTTCATACACTGCCTCCGCCAACCCGCTACTCCTCTCCGCCTTCCCCTCCTCTCTCCCGAAGAACTCCAGATACGCTCTTCATTCATACTGATAATAATACGCCAAGGTCTCAGCAGTCACAACACAGATAACGAATAAAGTCCTTAAGTGATGTGAATGGGAGAGAAAGGCAGAAAGAGTTTTCAATTCACATGACATTCCTTCCATCAGATACACCACTCTTTTCTCCTTCATATACAACACATTATTCTATTCTACGTACAATGTCTCATACCTTATCGTTCCCATCGTCATTCTCCTTTTCCCTTCGTTAACACAACCCGCATGTTCTCGAACTCAAGTAGTAAAGTCTGTTCCTTGTCACATGTATCTACATATAATCGATGGCACAACAACACAACTTTACCCAATCAAGAAATCATTTTTAAACTAATGATGTACCCACACTTTAATTCATAATGAAAATACAGTGTAAATGTAATACACGATATTCCGTAACAGTACAAACATATTTATGATGGTATGTTGTCATAATTTTCTATCAAACACATTATGTTTAACTTCAAGTATATTAACAATGTATAGAAGAAATATTGCACATTTGTGGGTATTCCATACGTACGTCACACATTGCAGCTGCAACAAGAGAAACGAGGAGTCCTTCAATGCCTGTGACAGTAGCCAATATTCTATTTGCCCTTGTTTTGTGTGTGAATAATGCACAAGATGCACGATACGAGTCACTCCATATGACGTAGCTATATTTTCTCATTGTGGAAGCTTAAGTTATTGGATACACATAGGGTACATATACATACACGGGTTAGATTTCTACTTTATGTATTGGTTTACTTACGGAACATGGTTATCAGTATTTGAGTATGTAACAATATTTGTATTTACGTGGGATATTATAAGCTTATATCTGGGTGTCCCTATAATTTGAGCCGGAAGGTAGTGTGGTAGTGTGGGAAGAGTCGTATTTCTTATAGCTAGTTGAGTTGTTTTGTTGGTATTGTCTTGAGGCTATAAGGCTAAGTAGAAAGGGAGCAGTAGCGTGTTGAAAAAATTGGATTCACGGAAGACAAGCCAAACCAAGTGTCACAGATTTACTTTTACTTGCACAAGGATCACAGAAAACAAAATTGCAATCAATAATCCAATACTGTTGTAGCAGAGCGAAGCCAAATCAAGCAACAACAGAGCCTTTCTTCCCTCGCCTTATTCTTGTCTGGGTATTAACTGTCGCCGTCTTTCGTTTCACTTTTCTTTGACTTCTTAGCAGCCTTGTCCTCCAAGCTATCCATTAGATCATTTTGTACACGGAAGGTAACCTAAAATCCCATCAGTATCAGTCCAACAGACCAACCAACCAACAACGACCACCGACTTCCTATTTCGTATCCCTACACTCTCCAATCACTGCATTTCGTCTCACAGTTGTTCCGTGTAGCACTCTCTGTCTCTCTGTGTCATACTCGATATAAAAATACATAGCAATGTATATAACAATACCCGATATCCGACAGGGATAGATTGTATAAGAATATAAGGAGGACTATTAGAGAACACGGGCACCGGTGCGGGAAAAGAGAGTTACACCAGTGTAACGCGTAGCAGCTCAAACGAATCCCACTCAAATCAAACCAAACGAATCCTATTTGTGCCACTATTCAGGTCAACTTGAAAACTAAGCTGTGGAGCATGAACCAGGAGAGCTTCTCATTCCATGGCATTATAACAAGGCCTGCTACATAAAACAAAGAAGCCCGCTCCACGTCAATAGAAAAGACTGTCGAGAGGAGATTGCTTTTCCCTTATCTACCTTTCAAGATTTTAATGGCTCCCTTTCTCACAGACTAGATTGAAATTGAGGATTTCATTTTATTTCAATTTCCTAACGGAAAGTCATCTCCTGCTGCAACGCAATGCTCTCTGCCTATCTGCAGTACTTATAGAAGGTCTCACACACCTTATATAGCAAGTACATATATGACCCCTTGAGAACACCTGCAGAAGGTCAGCCTCCGAATACCAATACAACTCCAAATAATACTAACAAAATAATTGAGCTGCGCACCCTGGCAAATTATATCCGAAAACGTGGTGTAATATTTGCATGTGAGTTCTAGTATTGTGCTGCTAAGCTCTGAATGTGAGTTAGTGGTATGAGGAAGTCAAAATACATATTTGATAAAGGAGGTTGACTAATATTCTCTTACATTGGATTTGCCTGTGATTTGAGTAAAATATGGCATACAAATGCATGGAAGACTGATTTGTAAAGACTGAGAGAGAAAGTGGGAAATAAATGGTTGGTTGTGAAAGTGAAGGCGTATGAAGGAGGGTGAGAGGAAATCAAATATGATTTAATTTCTTCATTATGGCATTGTGTACCAATGAGAAGGAGTGGTGGTGGATGGAGAGAAGAGCATTGAAGCAAGTCAGCGAACATTATGGAGTCGGTTGTGACTTAATTTTCCCTTTTAGTTTGTGCATCTCCATAATATCTGCACACAGAAACGATAAAACATGAAAAATGTTAAGCTACCTACTTTAAACTCAAAGTTTTTCCAGTCTTTCTCTGAGAGAGCCAAGGAGTTTTGTAGAAGGAATGTTCCGTTTCAAGCAGCTCGATCAACTCTGACTTGAACGTCGTCCTTTTGTGCACCACACACACAGACACACAGTTCCTGGCTCACTTCATACTCTCTCTCTCACTCTCTCCGACTCCCGTTCATTCACTCAGCTTCATTTCTCCACATGGCTCTACACATCCACTTTCCTTCAGTCGTTGCCTTGGGCCAAAACTCGTACTTGTCATCTAAAACTAAACTGTGCAGACTAAACTGCTCCACTGAACTCACTACCGCCACTACTCCATCCGACTCCAAAACTATATTTATTATAATGTACACTTTAACCGTAAAGCAACTATTATATGAGGCATTACATTTACAACGTAGAGCGAATTCATTTCATAGCAAGTGCTGTACTTGTACTTTGTACTATAGGAGTCTGCAACCAAGGACCAACGACCAACTCCAAGTACCACTACTCCATTCTCTACCAAACTTGCGTAACTGTGCACAGAATTGAACTGGAACACTCTTGTGGAAAAGTTGTGCTCTCATCAAACCCACATATTACACACACCACACCATACAATGCACTACCTATAGGTACTATTATGTATGCCAGTCTAAATAGTTAGGAGTTGGACAGAACAAGGGCACTGTCCTGGAAACAAGTGAGTACTCCGAGTTTCACTTACTTCTCATGCAGGATATAGTTGACCGTAGTTTCCTGTAGTGGCCACATTTACATGTGCCATACTTGTCCACCACAGTCCATATAGTACAAGTACATTGTACGATCTTTGCTCGTCGGTGGTCGTGTGACTGACTTTCCACTTTTTCACTCTTTGTCTCTTCTTCTACTCAAGAATTAATCTGCTCACTCTGAGAGTCTCATCTCTCAGGCGTACAAGGACGCTTGTCCTTCAACTCTCATCATTCTCCATGTGTCATGTGATCACACTAGTTTCAAACAAAATACTAGGCCAAAGTAAACTGCATTGTGTATAAAAGCAATAATAGTAAATAGACGAACCAACATTAATACAGGGTTATTTACAATTTAACCAGTCTTAAATATACTTAATTAACATTTATCTTCTACTTTTAAAACAGTTTCGATGTCTAAAAATAAGGAACTTACTTAATATAATGCTCAACTACATTTTGCCTACCTACTAGGTACTTAATATTTATTGTGCCTATAAGGCACTTCAACTTTTTTCATTCTCTTTAATGATTTACCTGAGGCAGCTTATAAACTCTTTAAATTACCAATAAAGTTGGCTAAACATGAATTCTCTTTTAACTAAACCAATCTCCATTTCCATCAACTGCAGTTTTTTGAAACATTACTTAATGACATTAACCAATTCTAAACTCAACTAAATTAGTAGGTGAGCAGTTTTAAATAGGTATTCTCATTTACATTCACAATCGACAAAGAAAATGTTCATTATTCATTATTTACAAATAGGTGCAAAGTTAGTATGAATTCGTTATATCTGTACTCACAAAATCGGAAACTAATTTGTGTTGTGCATGAAGTTTTTGGTCAACTCTCATTGGACAAAGTATGGTGGTGTGACTATTAAACAAATCCTTTGCTTTTCTATGAGTACCTATGTACTACATTCATCAACATTGCTTGTTTTTTATTGGCAATTAATTTAAGAGTAGGTAACTTAGATAGTTTGTACTTAGGAAATGGTGGTAAAATTGAGGGATGTTGGACAACTGTGATAATTGGAAGTAGTGTGGCTATCATCAATTTGTTGCATAGACAGAGCTCGTTGGATACGGTAGTTGGTTTTGTGGGATTGGGTTTGATGAGGAAAGGAAGACGGGTATAGAGCTGAGTGAAGTGAAAGAAGTTAGGAATGGCCCTGTATGTAAATGGTGATGAGGAAAAAGCGAAAGGCAGAAGGCTGTAGGCTCATTTGCATCAGAGACGTTGACATTCTTGCTAATCTCTATGGAGCCATACTTCGGCTTTGGCTTTCCGTTTCATCTAACTCACTCACTTTCTCTCACATCACGCACACAATGCTCTCACATGCACTGCACTTGCTAATATCACCCGCACCCGAATCCGAAACACAACCAGATCTCTCAACACCACCAGATGAGTTTCTTGGTTGTCCTTCCTCTGTCTTCCTCGCCTCCTCCTGCCCCATTTCTCCTTTTCTTCATACTTAGCAATGCACCACATCGGATTTAATTATTCTGCTATTTGTGCATTTTTCATATGCTCTAGTCGTCTCATCGCTCTCCTTCGCCCTCTTTCCCCACACTCTTTCTCTCTCTATCTCTGTCTTACATTACTCTCTTGTCTCTTTCCTACTTCTTCACTCCCTTTTCTACGACAAAACTCGGAATTAAATTCGACTCGTTAACTTAAATCTTCTCACTATGTTTCATCTCTCATCTGTCAGCTCAGTAGAGTTTTTAAGGGCCACGGGTTAAAATGAGACATAAACCGTGTACATATATTCTATGCCAACTCACTTTTACAATACTCTCTCACCATATAGCACACTCAACTATATAATTCACTAAACACGAAATATTTTAAATGTAGCGTTTCATTTATTTAAATTGTGTAGCAGTAGTAGGAGTGTAAAAAGTTGGACACATAGCAGCGGTAGTGTCTGGTGTCAGTATCAGTTGCCTTTGTCTGCGACCTGATTATACAATCCTGCACAAAAACTCGCTTTCTCATTAATTATATCTTGTAGTTGAGCAGGCAGACTAATATTCAGACATAGCAGAAGCCGTGTTTCCATTTAATATGAGAAAGGTTTATAGCACTAGCTACTAAGTTAGAATTAGCAGGGATTTAACACAAAAAAGCTTTGGAACAACTTGCTGCATAAAATTATATATGACTACTATACACGGAGTAAGGAATTCCACTTTGCATGAGGAGAAGAACTTTGCAAATTGCAAATAGGGAATCTGCATGCATTTAATAAGTAGTCAGATGGCAAGCAGTTTGATAATGTCATAGAAGTGGATTAAATGGAATGCATGTCCAAACATATGTAAAAGCTCTGGGTAATCACACAACCAGTCCGATAAATTTAAAATAGAACACAGCTTGAAATCGCAGAAGGCCAGGAATAACCTTATGAAATGAAATAGTCATAAAACCTCACAGTAATTTAACTCAGCTTTCGACTTTTATATGCTGCTGGTAATCATTATTTGGTTGCGCTTTAGCTCTTCTCTGACTCTCTATCTCTCTCTATCTGTGTGCAAGACACACACTGTTCAATTCACCATGAACCTAACCCAGTAAGTACATTATTATCATATAACACAACTTCTGCAATATCTCCCGCTCTATGTAGCATGGCACAACCAACGTCCACTCAATCCATTGTTCCTCCCGTCCCGTCCTCCCAGAACACAAATATGAGTTTGGAATGATATCCCACTCATCTCTTATGCACACAGAGTCAAGTCATAACACAACCTCGTTGCTCTTCTCTGTTGTCATTTCATCTCGCTAATTTGTTTGATCAGCGGAGACTACACACTCTAAGTCCACCAAATCCATAGCTTCGGCTGCCCTTATGAATGAATGAGGTCTTCCTCCGTATAAATTGTTTCTGTGCCATGTCTGCACTTCCCAGTCTACCATAGTGTTTTAGCTTGCAAGTTGCAACCGATTGAAATACTTAGTTTGGGCACAGTAACCTAAAGCAACGTATCCAGCGTATCCATAATAATATTATTACATTACTACATTCAATACGAACCCAACCACATTATCCACACAGACACAAAACGACTACGTTCTGTATACAGATATGGATATACTCCAAAGCTGTCATAAGGTCATAAGTACCTTTAATACCAGGCAAACGTTTTATAAAAGGAGTGTAGTTCCAACACACAAGTCCTATGTAGTAGTATCTTCGATCGCTTTCTCTTCCATAAAGTCCTGAGTAGTATGTATATGCATCGTGTGCGCCATACATGGCTAACTATTTGGAAAAGAGAGTTTGTATGGATCGCATTACGCTTGTATCCTGTACAGTGTAGCGTATGTAGCAGTACAAAGTATTTCATGTAATAGTATCGTAACGACGATAATGAAATTCTAGCAAGGAAAGAAGGGAGGCCTGCCTGGAGAGAGACGGAGACTGGAGACGGAGAGAGTGGAATTCTGGAGGTTTGTGGAGTAAGTGCATACATACATTGTCTAGGCTTCGTTTGAATTTCTAACTATCTGTTTTGTAGACATAGGCCATTCACGATTGACGATGTTCTTTAAATTCCCCATTTCATTTCCTCGTGTGTGTACAGTGTGTAGTGCACTGCAGCTACTACAAGCTTTTCTTTACTTGACTTCAGTGTGCAGCTGCTCCGACCACCACCGCTCCCCTGATGGCCTTTTTATGTGTTGGCTAAATATCATATCATCGGAGACACACAAACTTCACCGCTCTCTCTGTACAGGGTCACTTTTTAACCCGCTCTTTCATCTCGTCCTCCTTCCAGGCTTTAGCCACTGTTTACATGTACACCTAAAATAAACTTTCTCGTCCCTGTGTGGTTTCCATGAAGAAAGAGACGGAGAGTCAGAGACAGAATTGCGTTGGGTACACAGCAATTCTGGCTAATGGAAGAGAAAGCAGATTTCATCAGAATTCAGAACTGAACTGTGTGTGTTCTGTCTATCTCTTCCTCTTATGAAACTGTTGTTCAAAGCTACAGTCAAGACCAGAGGGTAGTATGGGGTTGTTCCTTCAAGTATCCATGGCTGTATCCATTAACCACACACAAAATTCATAATAGTCATGTCCTATACTGTACTTATTCTAAAAATATGCCACTAACTTCGCCTGGTGTAGAATTATACATAGCAAGTCGAAGAACGAGGTATCTATGGAAGGACCTTCATTGTTTATACACACTACATGATATATGCAGGAATTAAGTTATAAAATATTTTACTGGTACCAATAAGATTTTCCTTTGCACACTACAAGGACAACCTCTGTAGGGATGTAACCCTTGCACATTGAACAGATATACAGAGGACTAAAAGCATTTTATGTTGGGAATGTTGGATGAATAAGAAGGATACTTCTTTACTAATAATGTTATGCAATAATTACTCGGGACAGAAGATCCTGGGGCCATCCGCAAACTAAACTTAGTCCACGTTGCATAAACCAAAAGCTTGAATAGTGGAGGAGTATTACTTCTTCATGACTACAAACAGGCAAAGTACATGTATTACTCGCAGTAGCATTTTAATCTTTATTCATTTTCCTGTGCAGTGGATATTAGCGTTTCGTGCTAGTCGACCATATTAATTACTTTAACTTCTAGGCAACACTAACAGTAAAATTACTTAGTCTCTCTTTAAAATCGCTTGTCGTTCCGCCACAGAAACAACGATCAGATAATTGAAACACGGAGCGAGGAGCAACTAAACTGCAACATTAAACTTGCAATAATATAAGTGCATGCATTAATTCCCCATCCCCAAAAACAGACAACATCAAATTTGTTTAGGAAACTGCATCACCATCACGTGAATATTTGATTTCAGCATTTCCCTCGAGATAATTTCATTTATTGACCTCATCTCCTAGGGACATTTAAGTACAAGTTCCAAATGAACTTGAACTGTTTGTATGTACATACCTAGGTAGTTGAAGTTACGCAATAATTATTTCCAATTAGACACCCATGTCAAAAAAATTGTATTCCATTTATACAATATTAGTTGCAAATTAGCAGGTAGGCATTTTCACTGCAAAAATAATTATCTCATTAATCAATATAGATAACTACAAAACTATTATCATGGTAGTTTAGTAGTTACAGTGTAGAGTGTGATATTTATGGAATTGAATATATTATTGACTCTTTTGATTTGACATTTGAAATGAACAATACCACTTGTACATATTAGTCATTAATAGTGTACGTATTTTAAACAAGGTGAACTGATTTTGGTGGCTGAAGGTATGCATTAATTTAAGTAGTTAGTAAATGCATTTAGTGTTAAATAGACTTCTTGGTACTCATTAACATTCCTAAGCAATGCCATTTGAGTTGGTTTAGACTTTCGTAAGTCTGGAGTTACTTATGTATTAAGTATGTCAGTCAGAAGGAAGTTAATGAAATGCGTGGAGAATGTGAATGGATGGAACGGTTGCAGCTGTTCATTTATCATCTGGAATCTTTCTAGTTCCCTAATTCTTCTAGTCTAGGGCAGGGTGAGTATACACGTATAAAATGTTTTAATGCACATGCCTAACTACAATATTTTACATAAAATATTGTATGCCAAGTATAAGTAACCTTTGTGTATCTCGTGCAACATTGTTGATGTAATATTTGTACGCGCCTTGCTCGCAAACCATGATGATGGTCTCTGGCTTTGCAATCTGTGGCATGGCCTCATTTAGACATCAATCTTCATTAACATGTAGGTACCAAGCTGTTCTAGTAGCGGGCATAAACCATTATGTTATCATACTCCGCTTTGAAATGAACCTTCCAGCTGAATATACTTTCACCTCCATCTTTAGGCACTACAATAATGAAACTCACTAAATATCGATTATTTATTTTTATCATTTCATGTTATGTATATTCGTTACACGTAAAAGAAATAAATCACATCGATACACAATAATGCTCATTATTTTGCAATGGTCAAAAATGGCTGTGAAAATAGTTAGCTTAGCTAGTTGCTAGTAATTATTTTCAATGCCAAGGGCTACTATCGTTTATTTACGTATAAACACTATGACTATTGTTCCTTAAAATGATAAACCTACTCCTAAGGAATGATAGAGAAGAAAACATCAACTTTCCTTGCCTATATACTCCATTGTAATTTTTTCAATCCGTTGCTCATTCAAGGGTGAAACAGATTTAATCGATAAACAGTTTAATTTCATCTGGTTGTGAAAGTTATTATTATCTTTACATTGCTTAATGAAATGTGACGATCTCATGTTTGATGGTAATCCTACAATTAGTCTAACGATATCAAGACAAACTGAATGAGTGATAGGGTTCCTATACTTATGTACATATTGTGTGGCATGTCAAGTAATCGTTGCAGCCTCTGTAGAAGGTTTTGCTATCATCTCACACTGCTATGAACGGAAGACCATAAAAGCATCAAATCGTGATTGTAAAAGTAAGTAAACATATTATTATTTTATTATCACAGCCGGGTTTTGTGGCCGTATATCTCCGCCCCTTAACTACCTGTTCTGAAGCCTATCACCATAAATAAAGAAAACGTGGCTAGATATTCTATTAGAAAGTGCGGTGCAGCGCCAGCCGCAACTTACTCCCATTATTGACTATGGAATAATAAAGCCGTCAAAGAATCTACTAACCCTCGTACAACAATAAAATCATAAGTGCCTGTAGTAAAGCAAGCTTGATGGCTTTGTAAGAATGGAAAGGCGTAGAGACTAAAGAAGAGCGGAGTGGGATGAATTGACGGCGGAATTCAATTCTAGAACCTTCAATCAATCAAATGCTTGCTCGCCAAACACATGCTCACGTACAATCAGAAATAGAATGAACATAGTGCCAGGGAAATGCAAGGATTTAATACCACAGGAGAAAGTAACTCTTCATACACACCCACCCATTTGTTTTCTGCAGGTATACTAGCTTCAATCTAAAAAGGTATTCTAATACCACAGTATTTACTTGAGGTATGAGAGAATTCGGAGATTGATGAAAGGAAAGGGCTAAAGCCTTAGTAAGAAATAAGCAAGTCGAGAAAATCACGGGAATAACAAAGAAAGTGGATTTCGTGCTGACAGAACAAAACGAAAGATGAAATGAGAAATAAAATGCACAAGTCAAAGCGAATACGAGTTAACATTCTGAAAATGAAGGGCAGGGCAGATGCACTGTCGCACTGACATTTGCTAACGTTGAACCAGACCGGGAATTCGGTGTGTAATTTACGAAAACGGGTTGCATGAAGAAATATTGGAGGTAAGCGAATAAGGAAGAGGGAAAGCGCTGTGGAAAGAGATTAAATGTACAAGTAGAATAATTTGTGAGTTGTTCCCATGTTCCTAGCAGTTCTTTCCTCCTGTCTGGATTTGTGTTGTTTATTTGGAGAAGGAAAGGAAGAGAGTCTTGAGGTTTGTTCCTCTTCTCCTGCATAGGAATTTGCTATTGTTACGGATGTTTGGTGGAGTGTGGTGATATATTTTCGGTTTTTGTCGACGAGTGTCATGTTATGTGCTTTGCTACGGCGTGAACTTGAAAAGTTGAACTATGCGGACGCAAGTCTTTACATGAAGAACTGAAGGAAGAATTCTCAAGTTTTCCTTCTGCTCGAATAAAACTATGAACAACTAAGCGTTCAGGTTCAATGTTCACTTCCTGTCCTTTCAACTAAGCCGGATAGGACGAAAAACAGTTTCTCAACGCATAAAACTTATGCAATAAATAAAGACGGGACTCGATGTGCATTCAGTCTCCCCTTACAAAATTTATGTGCCAACGATCCATTTACCACGGCTATTTTATTAGACTTCTTGTGGCAAAAGAAGGCATAGTCAGCCAAAACAAGTCATAACGCTCCTACAGTTTTATAATGCACATATTTTATATTTTCTGTCATTTAGTCAATAATGAAATAACGCAAAGGTGCGCACAAAATCAAACCTGATAGACATGGAACACAATATCCAAGCTTTTCATTATGAATATTAGCATGAAACAAAATATTACGTTTCAAAAACAACTGAATGACAATTTGTCTAAGATACTAATCAAATCACACTAAATTAAAATGATCCCCAATGATATTCAATTGACAATGACCTGAATCTTTTATTTACAAAATACAAAATACAAAATAAACAAAATATGAGTCATAACATGGCTTGTAGTATAATGTAAATGTGACGATACAGAATAGAAGATAATAAATGAGGTAATAACTGTGCAATAATAACAAACAACTACATTCAATTGTCATGTAATGGGAGACCAGCACTTTATGTATTGATACTTATTATGACAATAAAAGCCACAATTCATTCAAAAATTCATTCATTCACAAATCAATGGTTTTAAGACAACCATTTGGTAAATGGTGTAGGTACCTACACATCAAAGTATACTCAAGCCG
>JAQFYB010006700.1:0-11814 GCA_034694085.1 Pogonognathellus longicornis
AAGCAAGTTATGTTAAACGAGAAAGTTCACCATCGAATTGTACATAATTTTAACATTAATTGGATATCATCAAATTTTATTTCAATTCCAATGAGATTAAAAAGTGAGGACTGAGAGAAAAAACAAGTTGCTATTCTGGCTTGCATTAACGAATTTAACATCACCAGGAAATGTATAACATCATACCCTATGTTGGGGCGCGTCGTTTATTTCGGATTTAGAATAGGGGCGTGGCTTGGATGTCGGTATTTAGAATTCATAGGAAATTTACCATTGATTTCGGTCCCTAGGAAATATGCCAAGCCACGCCCCCGCAGGGGGCGTGGCTAGGATTTCGGGATTCAGGGTCCCTAGGAAATTTGGAGCGGACTACCCTCCCCTACTAGGAAATCGGCGTCGGGTCCATAGGAAATTTGGACGAATTTCACCCCTGCTTTTCTATCTAGTTAAAAGTGATGTGTGATATTGTTCAATAATTTTAGCATGCGGCCTGGGATGTCAAATTCATCAAAGAATTGGATGTATCATGATATCTTACGCGCTAGGAATCCCTTTCATCCATGATGAGCTCTGGTCCTACAATGACACATGGAGAAGTGTTTTCCTACCCATCGGATCGATTTGCTCTCCAGGAAATCAAACTTATCGATTTCACTGGTCGGACCATAGTGGAAATTTATGTAAGCGCTATGTGCCAATATTTTCACAAATAAAAACATTTATAAAATATATTCATAATCTAAAATACAACTAAGTTTAATAAATATTATTGCTACAAGATCGAGAAGTTGGGGGTAAATTGATAAAGGAAGATATATTGGAATATCCTTTGAAGGATGGAATCCCAGTGTTAAAAGAGATCGGTGAACTGGTGGAAGTGTCCCATCCAAATCCATTTTTATGGTGGGTCGGACAATTTTTTAAATTTGGATTACGACTTAACAAAATAACACAGAAAAAACTTGATATGACTCTACTTCAAATGAATTTTCAACATCCAATAGTAGGGTAAACTGAAATCATGTTATATTGCACTTACACAGGATATAAGCAGGGTTCAGGACCTCGCTCCAAATGTTTGTCCGTTATAGGAATTAAAAAGTATATGAAATGACTTCTAATTAGCTTTCGGAGTATATCGGACAAATAATATTGGGAATGAGGTCCTGGGCCTGGGCCCTGAAAAAAGTACTTTTCCATATCTATGTAAAATTTCACTGCACAGAATTCACATTAGGAGGACCGACAAAAATATTAATGAAAATCCAGCCACTCGTCACGAGATTTCAGATTACATGAAAATTGCCGAAAAATATTATGACAAATTAAATAATTCAAATAATGGCGCTATTAATTGGAAAAACGTGTTCATTGCTTCTGATGATGCTACCATAGTAAATGAAACAAGAAAAAGGTAAATCATTTTCATAAATAAGAATACTCACATTTATAGGAATATGTACATTTCGCGGAATCAGAATCAGTTTTAGAAAAAGCCGAAAACATTGCAACAAAGTTTGTCTGGAAATTGAAGCAATGCTAAAATTTGGAAATTTTAGCATTTAAAAGCAATGCTAAAATTAGGGAATTGTTAAAAATCCAGAAAATGTAGAAAATCTGTTGAAAATCTTGGATAATCCTTATGAGGGCGTAAGGGCTTGGTATATATTCGAATCTGGAAAATAATTGTTGTTTTAACACTTCCAATATTTAATCACAAATAAATGGCAATTATATTAAAGTTGCAAAAGCCCTAGAAAAAGAAATGAATTGATGCCATTCTTGGAATATGCACAATTATTGAAGTAATATATTACCCTTAATAATCTAGCAAATTATCATAAATATTTATCTCTGCTATAGATACCCAGAATCTGAAAAGTGGAACATTATTGGATTTAGTAATCGTACAACTCTTGCAAATGGTAAGTCACGAAGAGGCAGTTTAATGGAAATAGTATTAGATCTATTTCTTTTGTCGGAATGTGATTTCATAGTGTGCGGATTTTCTTCCAATGTAAGTATCTGTATATTTTATACTGCATTGTATTCACATTATTCAATTAATCAATTCTGGTTAAACGTATACATTAGTGATAATTTCATTTTACAGATATGTGGAGCTCTTTTAGAAATATCAAGTCATAAATACTTGGATGGAATAATTCGAGTAGACGGAAATTTGGATTCGAAATATAATTATCAACATTTTATGGCACAAAAAATCAAAAACAAAATTATAAAGATTTGCACATGATTAATGATAAATGACGAAAGCAAAGTGACGGTAGCCATGTCCAAACCCACCTCTGTGAAATCTGAATTTACACCAGATAAAGAGGCGTAAATCACGAAAAGTGATTATTTTGATATGCATAAAAGTGCAAAATAAAAACAAAACCGTGCTGTAAAAAATAGCATACATCAATGTGAATTAATCAACCACAAAAATAAGTTATTTGTCAACTGTGCTATGTATTAATTCATAATTAGCATTATTTCCTAATCTTAATTGTAAAAATCTAGTCAACCTAGAATCTAATAAACCTAATTTAATAAAACAAAAAAGCCTAATTTAATAAATCAAATAAGCCTAATTTAATAAATGTAATTTAATAAATGTAATTTTAAATCTCCTAATCTTCTACTGTTCGGAGGTAGAGATAATATAATTCATTGTATTTTGCATTGCAACCGAAAGAAATGTGATTGTAGTTAAAGATTGCATGTGGAAAAAAGGATGTGCTACAATCTTCAAGGGTCTAAAACTGCAAGCCACTTTTCGAAAATATTTGTTAGGATGATTTCTCCAACGTGTCGTGAGTTTAATTGATTTACTATTTATATCTGCACCTTCTGGGACCAGAAGCCTTGCTACTCCTAAAGCCACGAAGACAAATATGGGAAGAATTAAATAACCAGGCATCATCACTACATTATAAAACTGAATTGTTCCTACAAGACCTGCAGTTAAAAGCAACTGTCCGACTACAAAAAGAGTAGAAATCATTATGTCCATGTGATTGTTTCCCTCTGCAACTAAAATAGTGAGTATTCTGTATGCCAAATATTCTCTTTTGCCTTGTAACCTGATTTCATCTAATAAATTCATCCAATATTTGTTTTGTTGAAGAAATATAATTGATTCGATCAAACAAAGGACATCTTGAGCAAGCAGTTGAAAAGCAACTATAAAAATCAATAATCCGACTAATATTCTGAATGCAATGAGTTCCCCGTATGAATACGGGCAGCCTAATATTTGAGCGATAATTCCACGAAGCACAACATCGTCTTGCACCATACAAAATGCAACAAAAAATATGCCAATTAATGTCATACAAATTACAAGAATGTATAAGCCAATTCCAACGATGGCGTTTGTTACATGGTTACTGATAATTTTTTTTTCGTCTTGAAATAAATCTACAAAATAAAACACTCGAATTAGATTAAAATAAATCGAATCAATTCAAATTCTGTTTTATTGAGGTACTCTAGCATTATTATTATGATTATGCGTTCAGCTTTCAAAGCTTTTAGTATCAAATATAAGTTACAAATTTTAAATGCATGTACCTTCTAATTGCTTATCCACCCTTTGTGTGAGTTCAATGACGTACGGGATTTCATTTAAATCTCTAAACATGGTGACTAAATACATTAATGCCAAATTAATAGACGTGACACCCAGGACTAAGAGAATAATGTTGTAAGCTTTTGAAACTGAAGATGCTAAGGGTAAAATTCGGTATAAGGTGTAGTATAAAAGTAGAGTTCCAATAGTTAGATTTAAAAATGCAAACTTTGCAGATACAATTTTCCACTTTTTCTTGGATAAAAATACTCTGCATCGTACTACTTTGGGTTTTTCAGAAAGTTCGAACTCAAATGGAGTTGCAATGTAATAAATTTTCAAATATAGTCTAGCTGCCCACACTACACACACATGAAGCATTGCCTTACTTATAAAAAGTATAATGTACTTCTTTTAAATAATACACAGTAATACTTTATTGTAATATGCAATGTTTAATTTTGTGTTTATTTGTCACCAAACGAAACCTGTATTGGGAAAATTGTAAAACTGTTGGGTTTTCATAGTGAAGTGATAGTTAAAATGTACAACATTTGGTTTTAAATTAAATATAAGCGTGTACAGATATTAATGGCGAAATATTAACAAATATAATATATTGGCTGAAAATAACAATGTACCTACTCCATATAATATTTTGTTTTAAAACATACTTACGTAGGCAAGGCTTCGATTGAGCCGCTGCTGAGCTGAGCCTACCGTAATATAATATAACTAGTGAACCCGAGCGCCCGCGCTCGCCGCGGGAAAGGATGTTCATGAATTTTTGTTATGTAATGTTCTATGACCTTTTTTCTAATTAAAATCACATTCTGCATTCATCAGAATGTTATTACGTATTACAAATCCTAATGGAGAATGAACTTATTCATGTTTTTAAAATAACACTTATGCCGAATATACGTTATTTTTCACAATTGCATTGCAATTTGCATTCCACCCTAGCCCAACGTTTCTAACTTTATACCTCCCCAATCAATCCACATTTGTACAGAACTCTTCAAGCCTCTCATTGTTCTCAACGCTATTATCATTTGATTTCAAAGCGACTTGTAATAAATGTTAATACTAAGCACCTACGTACTACAAATTATTAAAATCAGGATTTGGAAGTTAGAAATGTTTTTCATTTCAAGTTTTTGAATTTAAATATTATATGTATACAGTAACGAACATTAACTTTAGCTTTGCTAAATAAATATTATCTATACATATATTATAATAATTAATTGCAGTCTTGTAATTTTTTTAAAAATTAAATTTTCTTGAATTCATAATCGATTATATACAAATATTGTTTACCGACAATTGCTCAGAAAGAATGAATCGCTGCAATTTTATTTATTGAGTACAAATTGAGCATTTAAATAACAAAATTAAGTATGTTATTTAAATTCATTAAATAGATATGTAATATAATATATAGGTTCTCTATATAATGAAAGAATTGTTTCATATTCTAAACAAACATTGTCGCGCTACAAAGTGTGTGTACTATAATACTGCGAGCATTGTTAGGTATGCTGGTATGCATTCATTAATTGTAAAAAATATGTTAATAATAAATGAAAACCAATAGAAGCTTACTGTGTAGTGTTCTACTGGTTTCCCAAACATAATTTAATATCTATGATTAATTTCTGGCTCTACATTTTCTTATGATGTAGGTATTTAGCGAAATCCAAGGACTGTCTAAACTACAGTTCCTAGAGTAATGGTGTGTGAAATGTAGCAATAGAAAATATGACATTCACATTTTTGTGTGGAATATTCCGTATAATTTTAATAAGGGCGTTCAATGTACCTTTCACATGTATTATCAATTTACTAACACACTATGCACTATAGACATTTAAAGGAACTACCTAGTCAAACCTGCTGTTTCGGTGTAAAAAATTGTGTCGCTATAGTAGGTGCTTTGTAGGATGCATGTATCCTCCATAATAAGTGTCTAATATTTAGAGATGCATGATTTGGCTTCCTTGACTGCCTGAAATATCATCGTATTTTCTTTGCACATTTTACCGATTCTCATGCAATTATTTATGAATCTAAAAGTGTAATAGGTACCTGTTAAGTTTCTTTCTATTACAGCAATTAAACAAAGAACTTTAACAGCATCATATGAAGAAAATTACAATTAGTTTTCAAATTTCATGAACCAAATGAAAATTATTAACCAGTTGTGGATAATTAAAAGAACAATTTGACTAACATGTCGTGTACAAAATATATTACACAATAACTTCATCACAATCATCCCATCTGATGCAGAAGCACACACGCCCCGACTAGCAAACTAAATAGTAACCGTTATATCCTAACGCAATTTCTTATCGAGAGATTAGAATGATTGCGATGAACTGATGTACTATATTTTGTACACTTATGAGGTATACTGAAACAAATCAAAAGGGATTTATTAAAAGACAATATTACTACATCTGATCATTACAACAATCTGAGTCGGTAATTAACGTTTTACATTATTATTATCACACAATAAGTCACAACTAAACTTCCACACAGACTTGGCACACTGCATGTACTTCAGGGAACTACCACGTGCTTTATCACAGATCCAGTAGTTCGAGAAATTATCAAACATATTCCATCTACGGCTCAACCCCAGTAATTAGTATCATTAACATATCATAACATTCTCGTCGATCATGTGCATGAAAAGGAAATTTTTGCAATAAAATAACTTTTGGTCTCATTGTATAGTCCTAAAAATCGAAACAGGAATACGGGAAGGAACACATCACATAATGTACGAATTATTTTTTATAGTGGTTTGATTTTATAGTAGTTTATACGATTTGAGAAGAAAATATTCTCGAAGATTCAAAAGTACTTTGCGTTTATCTACTAAGTGTATCGTTATATGTATTAAGGATTCTATTATAGATAATAAAATTGTCATTGTGTTTTACTTACATAAAACATCAAATCATAGAAATACAATAACAGCTATATAGGTATATAATATATCTCTAAACTTTAAATCAATATAT
This sequence comes from Pogonognathellus longicornis, assembly GCA_034694085.1. Taxonomy (NCBI): domain Eukaryota; kingdom Metazoa; phylum Arthropoda; class Collembola; order Entomobryomorpha; family Tomoceridae; genus Pogonognathellus; species Pogonognathellus longicornis. Next base: position 6,616 of record JAQFYB010006700.1, read on the forward strand.
ACATTCACAAAATCAATATTCCATATTTTCAATGTTATGCTTGCATTTAAACTTTAAAAAGTAAAGGGAACGTTAGAAAGGCATGGGTGAATATACTAAAAGCGCTTTTATGCTCATAAAGCTACAAATATCATAGCTATGTACGACCTTACTCGCAAAAATCAAACGCATATTGGGTAGCTAATTGCAGGTTAAGTAAAGGTTTAATATATGTAGTAGCGAAAGTAATAATACTATCTGTTAGTAACATATTAAAAGTGATATTCACTCAACTCGTCTCAGGGAAAAACATTTCCACATTAGACACAGTGAACGCCTTCTGTCCTCCTAACCCATGCTTTTAACACGGATAGGTAACTTATTAAAAATTAGTAACCAAATTGTATCGATGACAGCACTTCATTTTTGTTTTTATTCCTAGTAACTACCCTGTGTATAAACATAAATAAACTACTAATATGTTATAACCCTTCCCTATATGACGGCTTACTGGGCTTACGACTTACGAGGCGCTCATTGTAGGTATGCAATACTTACAAGATCGGTTGGTACAAATTAAACATTATTAAATTGTATGGGTTACAATAACATATTAGTTTCCATTGATTTCAATTTTCTTCTACATCTACAGTACGTTTTTATCAGACGATTTATGGTATTGAGTAACAACTAACAAATTGTGCTATGCGTAAATTTTATATTGATTTTTAGCCTTTGCCCAAATTTTTCGCGCAAAACGAGCCCATTTCTACGCTTCCCCAAAACCAAATCCTGGCTACACCTTGGACTCCAAATGTAGTTGATGTAATGTGCGTGTAACTACAAATGTAGTGGGTTGAATCATAAGCGTGAAAAAATAACGTTGCCTGGCCCGGGTTAAAACATAGTACGTCGTCAAATTTTCTTGCAATTTTAAAGCATTTTAAAATTTTATATTCAGATTATGACAACTCTGAGGAATATCCCCTAGACTTTGGAAACCATACAAAATATAGTTGAATATTTTACATCATATAAATGCAGAGATAAAATAAATAAACTACGATGATAAAATAGTACTGACACGTTAAACAATATCAAAAGTCTATAATGACGCAAATAGCATTTAGCTAGGTATGTACAAAGAAAATTTTCGCAAAGCAGTAACAAATGTACAGATCATAAAAAGTAATATTTTTGTCATTGTTGTAAGACTTGCAGTTGGACTAGCATTAATCGTCTTTGTGATCTGATGATGGTTTGAATATCATCAATAGCACTGGAAGAACAAAGAGAGCATTAAACGTGGAAAGTGTCATGACTAAAAATATAACTTTGAGAAGAACATGGAAAATGTACGAATAGACAAAAAGCATTCCTGCTGTGCCTATGATTGTTGACAGTCCCCCTTGCAAAATGGGAAAAGCTAATCCATAAAGTGTTTCTTCTATTCTTTCTTGTACAGTTTCTTTTCTTGATGAAACATAGGCATAAATCATATGCGCGGGAAAATCCACAGAAAACCCAATGCACATAATTAGAGCTCCGACAGTGATGGCATCCAAATACACATCCCAGAACCCCAAAAATCCCACAACGCCCAATTCAACCGAGATTACTGACAAAAGAGTAAAACAACACGTGGTGATATTCGGAATGAAGAATACCACAACGAGCATAACAATAATGGACGCTATTCCCACAAGTTTCAATGTCATGTCAATCATAATGATTGAAACATCGGTTAACAAAAAGAAGGGGTTGACCACAACTACTTTCATGAAGGTTTGAGAGTCACCCAACTCTCGCACTCTCAGTAGTAAGTCTTTCTCAGCTTTCCCGCCATAAACGTTATGGTGTTGCACCACAAAGCGCGAAGCAATTATTTTCGTAAAATTTTCATTAAATTTTACATCATTTGAGTAAACGTTGTGATCTTGAAGATAATGTTCACGTAAAGCGTTAATGAAGTCTTGTTCTGAATCCAACGAAATGTTGTAAAATTCCCCATAATTTTCTTTAAAACGAAGAAAGTCCGTCAACCAATTCTCTCCGTAGGCTGGTGTCATTCCTTCAAGATGAGTCAGATTTGTCAGGTAGTCCTGCACCTTGTGTTGGATTTCTGGGTCAGAGTAATCCAATGGAGTCGTAATCACAACCTTGTAGAAAATATGCAGGTTTGTATTATTATTATTATCAATTGTAATTAATATTTCCATACCAACAATTAAATAGGACTCATAGTCAGTAGGTAGGTGAAGAAATTTTTTCAAGATAATAAGGGAAAAAATACCCGGCTAAAGTTTCAGGTTTATTTATGCGCCTATGCGCCTTCGATAGACCTTGGCACCCTGAGTTTAGATAATACACTAACTCACGTGTCAATTTGCCCCAATAGGGGGTATGGGTGAATGAACTTTTTTCAGCGGCGGGGGGGGGGGGGGAGGTGAATAACTCATACAGTTTTTAAGCGATTACTACCGAATTTTTTTAAAAAACGCAGCAATATTGGGGCAAGCATAAGTAAATCGAAGTTTTAGGGCCTCAAAAAATGTTTTTGAAACAAAAACCGTTTTCGGTTGTAAGGAATAATTTTTTTCAATAACTGGTTGCGCCATGTGAAAGATCATGTAAAATAACTTTTAGAGAGTCTTTGAAAAAAGTTACTCCTTCTAACCGAAAAAGTTTTTTTTCTTAAAAAACATTTTTTGAGGCCCTAAAATTTGGATTTTCGAAATAGTTTATGCTTGCCCCAATAAGTCAAATGCGTTTTTAAAAAAAAATCCCGTAGCAATCGCTTAAAAATTATAGGAGTTATTTACCCCCACGCTGAGTTCGTTCGTCCGCACCACCTATTGGGGCAAGTTGACACAGGAGTTAGTGTATTATCTAAACTCAGGGTCCCAAGGTTTATCGAAGGCGCATAAATAAACCTGAAACTTTAACCGGTTTTTTTTCCATTGATTAACCTGAAAAAATTTCCTCAGGTTGTATAACAACTTTTTTGAGCAAAATAATTTATATTTACTAAATGCATTAACAAGAGAATGAATGAAATATTACCTGGGATCTTGTAGGATATTTCAAAAAATATTTGTCAAACGTATTATAATACGAACTTAAGTAGGAATCGTAAGACGCAACGTGGGCATACGCGAGTCCTTCTTTCATGTTCACGAGTCCTACTATGGAAATTGACAGATACGCCAAGTAAATCACGATCACACTTACTTTTGTCCACTTCTTTGCTAAAAACGGGGCAAAAGTGTCTCTAAAATATTCCATCGGCACAACTTTATTTTCTGGTTTCTCATTTTCTGAATCGCCTGAAAAAGGTAAATAGTAGATATGTCTTATGTAAAACTATTATAAAGACTTCAAATATGAACAAATATAAAAGGGGAAAACGAAAAAAATATTTGGTATACCAATATCAACGGTCTTCCAGGGAAATAAGGAGTGTCGACCCTCTTCCTCCCACTTTCCACTGATTGCCAAAATAGCTCCAAAGAAGAATATTTGAAAAAGGTAAATAAAGAAGATACTTGTTCCAGCATAGGCACAAAATATCTGAAGACATGGAATGGGTGACCAGATCCCAACAAAGAATGAAAAACTGTCAGTGAGGGTTGTAACTGTGATTGAAATCCCCGCTTCGGAATAACACTGAGCCAATCGCTGGGCAACCGTGTCCTTTCGCGATGTTTTCCACCAGGCGGCAGTCATGACGAAAGTATCATCAATTCCAACTCCTATTCAATGATTCATTAATTACCAATTAGACTTTAATGACTTTGTTTGAAAATATTTAAAATTCAGATAATTTAGCACTTAAAACTGTTTCAGCGGACTGGAACCTACCCAGTGCAACAAACGGCACGGCAATGTTGACGTATATGAACGGAACTCCGACCAGACAAAGAAGTCCGAAAGTTGCGCAAACACCTAAAGTTCCAGATACAATGCCCATAAGAGCTACCAAAGGTTTTGATGTCACAGGATCCCCAGTATAAGACGAAATCATGACTAAAACTCCCATTAGACAATATGTCACCGCGGCGTAGGGTATAGCTGACATACAATTCTTTTGAAATTCGTCAGAAATTGATAAGTATGTCACGTAGTCAACTTTCAGGATTTTCCAGCGATCAGCTACCTTGGCCATTTGGTCCACCAGAGCAGCCTCCCATAGTTTGCCTCTGTTGATTCAAACAATGCATTATCCATTATATTTTAGCCCAATTTTATATAAATTAAACTGTATCTCAACATTATAACAGTCTGTGTACAATATTGTAGTTCCATAGCACAGAAGCATAAAATATATGCATTTATTATTTACTACAAACTGACGTCAATAAATTTCAGTGTAAGTGTAATTGAGTAAATTTAGTCTTAACTAACCAGGTTTTCAGGTAATTCCAACCCGATTTAACAACCAGTAGATTTACCCGTTATTGCAGTGGTTGTGAGAGTCGTGGCTGCTTAGGCATATAATATTATACAACATAGTTTTCAGTATGTAATTTTCGTTTAAGGTTGAATACAAATATGCTAGAATTTCAACCAAGTCAAAGTCATCTACCTCAATGAAAATAGACGTAGGTATCAATATCAACTCATCATAAAACGTGTTAGGTACTGTTTGTACTAGTCAAATATATGTGCACGTAAAGGAAAGAAATATCCTGTCCTGAATTAGTGAAATGCACTTTGCGAGTTTTCGTTTAATTAGTTTGTAAATCTGAATCACGAATGATCTCCGCAACAACTTTTGCATAAGAATAAGGAACATTATAAAAAGGCATGTTTGTTTTGACCTTCATTGATCGATACAATTGATATGAACTGCAAAATGCATTCACAACTAGGTACTTGTTTACTAGGTATTCAGTGGGTAGGTATATGTACATACATCTGGCATATGGCAATTAAACGCTCACTTGCAGCAATTATTTTAATACTGGTTGTAATGACGCTACGTACATTAAAGTACAGTTGGAAGACAAGGTATTTAGCATTCTATGTGGATTTAATGCGCATGTTAAAATAATCATACGCGTTCAATGAGCTTCAAAAGTGGTAGCGTCGGTGCTTGCTACTTGCATGTTTGTAAACGTTTTGTAATTTGAGAATAATGCACTGCATTTTTTCTTTCGAGAATCTTACCTTTCTTGATTGTCGTGTGTATCATCTCTGAGAAAGTAGTCCAGAGCTAGA